>JAZGVS010000062.1:0-25309 GCA_037356235.1 Bacterosira constricta
TGATGTTTTATCGTAATTTGTAATGATTTCAAGTTGAATATTCCGGGGGCGGGGCCTACGATACACCCTCCGCGCCCTCGCGTTTAGCCGACAAAATCATCTGTCGTGAGTCGTGATTCACAATTCACAGAATTCACAATTCACAGAAGAGTGGGTCCGTCAATCAATCAACGCAAGATCAAGCTCAAGTTCAATATGGTCCCTACTACAGGATTACTCCCAATAATCACGGGCCAAGCCTGGCCTCCCCCAGCCTTTCATCACCAATCACCGACGACAACGTCAGCAGACCATCCTGCACCGACGGCACATTTTTTACTATTGACAATGGTATTTCCGTCGTCACGATAGACCCATAGACATCAAGCCATAAACGAACATTGAAACAATATCCAGAAATCCGCCTGTACCTGCACTATCCAAACCTTGTAGAACGACAAAGTTGCATTATCATAATCTAAACAATATACCGGAATAATGGCTCCATCAACGAACGTCGCAAGCATAGCCGTCGCTGCGTTAATACTGGCAACATCCTCCACAACTGCATTCGTTCCTGCACCCTCCCTCACCCGAACAATCATCCCATTGACCCATGATCTACCCACAGTCGCACCATCATCCACCTCCCTCTTCGCCATTAGAAGAGGAGGAGGCAAGCGTAAAGGCAACGGCCTCAAAGAAGCAGAGTTCGTCCCACCCATGAACAACGAAATCAAACAAACAGAACTCCGCGTCACCATCGTCTCGAAGGAGGGCAAGGATGAAGCCCTCGGCGTCATGTCCAAAGACGAAGCAATGGCCAAGGCAAAGGAACTCGGCGGCCTTGATCTAATCCTCATCAACAAGAACTCCGACCCTCCCGTATGCAAAATTGTCGATTACTCCAAGTACCGATACGCACTGGAGAAAAAGCGCAAGGAGAAGGCGAAGAATTCCAAGGCGACTGAAGTGAAGGAGGTGAAAATGTCGTACAAAATCGGGGGGCATGACTACGACGTGCGTCTTAAGGCGGCGAACAAATTCATCAGACAGGGCAATCGCGTCAGGGCTACTGTTACATTCCGTGGCCGCGAGGTCCAGCACGACAACCTCGGGGTGGACTTACTGCGCAAATTGGCAGGGGACTTGGAGGAAGTGTGCAACATGGACGGGAAACCTCGTAGGGAGGGAAGGAATCTCAGTGCCATTCTAACCCCGCGTCCGGATGTGGTGAAGTCGTTGAATGAAGCCAAGCGGGCCAAGGAGAAGGCGAAACAGCAGGCCAAGAAGGAGAGTTTGGTGAAGAGAGATGAGGAAGAGGAGGCCAAGGCGGCGGCGAAAGCGGAAGAAGAAAATGCGGCGGTTAACAGGCTTGGGGGGGTGTTGGATGGGATTGATATTGATGATGATGACTTTGGCGATGATGATTTTGATGATGCGACCTTGGATGACTTGTTGGGGTCTTCGAAGGCCACAGATGATCTTTTTGCTTAAGAAGGTTGTGCAGTGATCGTAATGTAGTAATTGAAGATTGATTGTTGGAATGGGACCTGTCAAAACCTGTGTGCAAAGAAAAGCCATTTCGCAAAAAGGAAGTTTATTGGTTCAACTTTCATCACAAACAATCTTTCCTTATTTCATGAGAAATGAGAACCGAACTTGATATCTAAACGGTTTTGAAGAAGTTCTGACTAATAAGCTAACATGTGATATGGTCATTACGGGGGCGTTGGCTTGTTTCTATTCATTGTGTTCTCCACATCCTCCACGCTTACATACCGTTAGATTTGGTTCCCCTGCGTCGACTTGCGCTTGGACAAGGTTGTTTGGCATGATTCCGTCCCATCGTCGCCTTGCATTTCGTGCATCGGCCCCAGACAAAAGTGGCTAACTCACACTTGAGTATTGATATTCGAGTGCCGACCTCCACAAGAGCATCGAGTCTGATTGGATTGATTCGGTTGACAGTACCTTTGCATCAGTCGCTGACTTGTACATTTCGTCTTTTGGGCCCTCAGGTTTTTCCTGGTACCCTGCTTTGATTTTCTTCCACGATGCAACATCATTCCCTTTCGCTACCTTTATGGCATGTCCCTTCTGCTCGTTTACTGAAATCCTCTTTAGTTGCTTTGAGATTCCATCCCATGGCACCCGTTCCAGTATGATGAATGAACTGACCCCACTTCTCTTACTGCTGTCCCGACTCGACAATGACCACGTTATCGCCTACCATCCTGGTAACTGGCAATGAGGACTTGTCAAAAAGTCCATTCTCTAATTGCAGCACACTCCGTCCCCTAGTCTTCTCTACGACCTTGACCGCGCCGTAAAAATCCACCAAACTGTTAAATAGTTGCTTCTCGTATCCACCCAGACGATCAAATTGGGTTGACCATACGGCATCACCGTTGATGCTGATGTCATTCGCTATAAAAAAGGGCGCCCTATTCCAGTGACTTTGGCATCAGATATTTATTTGTTCTCAACTTCAAAAACATGATATCTAAATATTTCTGATATTTCACTCAGAAAACCTAGGGTCGCAAGATTTGCCAGGGATGTAGGTACCATAACACTTACTTTCACGTTTCGCCAGGATGCAAATTTATGGATTCTGGAAGAATTCGAAGACCACTTGGTCCAAACCCGTCTATAAAGAGAGCTTTCAGCTGTTAACCAACTCATGGCTGGAAGGTAATAATATTGAAGTGTACGGAACCAAACTTCCCTAGGTAGCTATTAATGCATGTTGTCTGGAACAAATTCTATGACTAATACCACCTACCAGACCCCGTCTGGCAATTTATATGAGTAGCTACTAGTCTTGACACTAGAAAGCATGTGTATTGACTTTCCTGATTCCCAGTGCCCAGTCATTCGCTTTCGTTGGCCATAGAATAACCTCCGACGATTCCTTCCGACTTATTCCTTCTTCTCGTTCTTGTCATATATCTCACCGATTCTACTAACCTTTTCTGTCTGTCTCTCAATATTACTCTTCACTCTGTCATACGCAGCAACAATCTTTGTTTCCAACTCAGTCTGATCCGCGCTCGTGCTGAAGATGTCAAACACCTCATCACCAAACTATTCAGGGTTGAGATTGTTGTGGTCAATACCATGAGCATTGGAGGTCCCATTGTCAATGTTAGATGATATTTTGAAGGGACCTGTTTTCGTTCAGACAAAGATTACAAACGAGGTAGCCAGTCACTTACCTTAGCCTTTTGGGTTCTACTAAAAATCTCTAGATATTTTGGGTTGAATGGATTGACAAATTTCCCTCCCTCAAGAGTCAGATCATATGCTTTTCGAGGAGAGTGAATTGAGTTGGACCAGAGGTATATGTGGTGACATCAAAATGTCATGCCGTTAGCGAAGAAAATAAACTTTCAATGTGATTTATTGTTGTAATTCTCTCACCTGCTTTCTTCGACTGATTATCACCATTAGCTGCACGAATCTTGAATTGAACACGATCATCTCTGTTCAAACTGGATTTTTAGAGAATATTTGTGGAGTGCGCGTGAGTCTTCGTTTTAGACAAAATAGTCTTCCGTAATCCGCACCTCAACATACGTACCTTGGAAAAACCCTCTCACCACTAGGCCCTAGATCTAACGTCTTAATTTCGTTGCGGTGGATGAAAATTAGGTCACTATTCTGGCATTTGTCCTTGTCTATGCCGTCGGGTAAGATGAAACCATAGGCATTTTTGAAGCTGAATTGTCTCACGGTGCCTACTACTTTGATCCCATCATCTGCATCTGCGTCGTTTGCGGTAGAGTCTGAGAAGTGCCTTGCGCCGAAAAATTGCACTGCGGACGAGGACGGAGCGGCATGGTTGATGCGAAGTGTGGGTGCCACCACGGATTTGAGTAGGCGATTCATGGTGCTGGGATGGAGGGTATCGGAAGCAGCGGTGACGATTTATGTTTTGTTGTGAGCTGTGACTGTGAGCTGTGTGAGCTGTGAATTTTTCTGCGGCCCCCCGCTGCGAGGTGTTGGATCTTGCGGGCGGAGAGGGCGGATCTAGAGGGGGTTGGAGGGGGTGACACATCAGGATTCAGGGGATATCTCGAAGATCTGGTAAAATCAGCTAAAATACCAATAAAACTAGTGTTTGGTCGCACGCCGGGCGTCGCCACGTAGCCCCCTAAACGTTCGTATGGTACACAAAACCAGCGAGGGAAATAAAACGCAGAAATAAAGAACACAACCCAGAACCCAGAACACAACTCTCCTCGCCTCCGTTCCCTAACAGCCGCGACATAGTATTCATCCAGCCTTTGCACGAACATCGCTTGCATCAAAATGGTGAGAATGAACTCCTCTACTTCAGGGATGGGGATATGAGGAGAACATTTGAGATTGTTCGTGCATGCTGACAATAATAACTGAGTTCATGATTTTCATATTAATCTCGTATTCACCCAACTCGTTTATTGATATGTCCAATAAAATTCAGGCGAAACAATGCAGTGAAGCCGCTCTATCTCTATTAGTCTGCATGGAGAAGACAGATTGTGTTAAGAAAGACAAAAAATCGGTAGAGGAATGTATGAAAGACCCCATCGAGTCAGAAGCTTGTACTGCAGTACGAAATGCCTATTATAATTGCAAACATTCACAGTTGAACATGAGAACGCGTATAAGGGGCGTAAGGCAGTATTAAATTGAGGTGTTACGAGATAGAGTAGTGATGGAGTAGACCTGAGTGGTCATAATATGACAATACAACCTACTACGAAACAAAAATATTGGACATGTTTCAAGTGAGATCAAGCAGAGTAAAATTGGTAGTATTATTTCACTTTCTTCAACCTGTTATTTGTTGTCTATGACATCATAACTGGATCTAAATACTTGTTTACCAGACATCTCACATGTCATAAAATAAGTGCTAATTGCATTTGCATTTTTTGTAACCACAACATCATATGCTTGATTCTAGCGCTTACCCCCGCAGTATCTTACCATTCTTGCCTAATGTCACCCACACCTCAGTGCCATCGTCTTCTTCCCAATCATCAAAGTCAATATCCCTATCGATAAACTCAGACTTGTCGATTTCACTATTAGTAAGAATCGAACCACTAGTCGACACCGTATCCCCATCATGAAGATCATGCAAACCAGAAATTGGTAACTTCCGGCTGCGACACATTCCAGACGCACACGCCTCACACTTATGCTGCAACTTGTACTGCGACAACCTCGACGCCGCAGGGGCAGTCTCCTGCACCGGCTCCTCTTCCTGCACATCCACCCAATCAAACGATCTTCCAGCACCACCCCCACCCGTACCGGCGAGCGCATTCCCACCTCTATTTGTGAACCGCATTTGATCCGCGGCACCGTAGGAGTTCGCCGTTTCGTCATCCTCTCCGATTGGTTCTCGCGGTATGCGTTTTCTTCCCTTTCCTGCTGGGCGGGTACCGCCACCTGAGATACCCCCTCCGTTTCCAGACTTGTACACTTCCATGCGGAATGGTCGGATGAATTGGGCGGAGTTGCCTGCGATATCACAGACGCGGCATTGCTGTCCGATGTTGCCAATGGCTCGGCTTGATCCCCACGTGCTCTTGCATCCGCCACACCTGTAATGTCCTTTTGTTCATTAGAAGGAAAAGCGAAAAATGGTATCGATTTTAGTCTTGGTTAATGAACATTTGTGCTGGTGAAAGCCAGCGAAAGAATGATTCATATCTTACCATAACCCTTTTCTTCCCCCTTCGGAATAGGGTACAATCTCTCGCAATCACTCTGCTTTGCCTTCTTACACTTGGGGCATTTGACAATTGGTTTATCCGCAGGCACCTTTTTGAAAAAGACATTCTTCCCGCGTCCCTCCTCCGGACAAACGGGGCAATTGAACTGACGACGTTCAATTTCATTTTTCACCCTGGTAGTAATCCCACGATCATGTTGCTTCAATGCTCCCTCTGACAAGCGTGGGAATCCTTCCATGATGTTGTTGTTTCCTCCATTCTCTTTATTTTTCGTACTAATCTGCTGCTGCTTGAAACTCGGGCTCACACATTCCGAGCATGCAGCCTTACCAGGACCAGCCTTCCACTGATTCGCCGAATATTCCATACGTTTCTTCTGTAATCCACACTTGGCACATCCTCTCACAGCCTCCTTCGCCTGCCGATATCCCTTCCCAGTATGCGCCCTCGGATTTTCGAATAGCATTGCCAATGTTTCTGAAGCAGAATAAATATAGAACACAACACCACAATGAGCAAATGCATTACCACAGATTACCACACACACAAATGGTCAAATAATGTGCCCCACAAATTTACACCAAAGAAAATCAAACACTCTCACCTAATGAATCATACGCACTGCTTCTCCATAGTGAGTTGTATCCTTGGGTGGGATGGGCAAGATGGGTCATGATACCTCGAGTTGTGTAAAAAATGTTGATGAGTGAGGGACAGTTGGGGTTTTCGGGGTTGGTTTCTTTGAAGAAGAGGGTGCATGATACTTCTTCGCGACGTTCGTTGTAGCCGTAATCTATGAAACGAGTTTCAATGCAAACAATTGTCAGAACTGGATAATGCAAGACGTGATATAAATAATGTGTATCCTTCGTGCACTCACCTTCAGCAAGAGCTTTGATTTCCAACACCGTTGGAAATTGTTGAGACATGATTGAATCCGATCCTGTGCTTATGTAATGATGACGGGTTGGTTTCTGTTGACGAAAGGCAAAAAGGAAAGGGCTCCATCGTCAGATTTGCTGCGTTCACGCGGGAATAAAACATGCGCTCGCCACATCGCGTCAAACGTTTTGGCTTACTAAAAATATCACTTCGCACTACAAACAGAGGATACTGACGATGATGGATCCAAATGACACCACTGCCAAGCCGAAAGATGGTGGTGGAGGAGAGCGAAAGGCGAAAGGTGCAGGCGAGAGGGGAGGTTACAATAGCTGGTGTGATGAAAAAATAATGACGGTTGAGGATTGAGGATTTTAGATTTTAGATGGGATCTTTGGATTTTGGGATGCGACGGTTTACCAATGGGGGCGCGGGCGGGCGTGCCCGAAAGACTTTCTTAAATAGAGACGGCATCTTCTTACCAGGACAGATCTTACTGTCGTCAGCCGTCAGCCACACATCCAAATCTAAATTCCAAATTGTCTCCGGATACTTTTGCCAAAGAACAAACGCTGGTGGCGCCATCAAAGCAACCGCCATCATAAAAATCTATGGGATACATAATAAAAATCGTGCATGCACCGCACAACCACAACCACAAATCCCACAACCTCCTCGATCGATTCAATAATATCTCCATCATCAGACAATGAAGCTTTACCTCACCGCCTTACTATCTGTGCTAGGAAACCCAGGCTCAAATGCATTTGTGCCTCAGGTCCCGTCATGTGTATCATCGTCATCGTCGGCTATCCAAAGAATCAACAATGGCGTTCTTCCATTACAAATGAGCGATGGTGATGACTGGCATGCCGATTATGATGCATCAAAATATGAGCGCCCACAATCCAATGATTCCTATGGTGGTGGTGGTGGTGGATATGGTAGTGACCGTGGTGACGGGGGAGATGCCAGACGAGGTGGTGGACGCGGCCGTGGCAGAGGCGGTGGACGCGGCAGAGGCGGAGGACGTGGAGGTGGAGGCAGAGGTGGACCCAGAAAGTCAAAAGAAGATCTAGGGCCCAATGGACATGACTATGTACTCTCGGACGAAAGTACACAGAACAATTCCAATTTCCAAGACCGTGAGATTCACGCCATGCTCGCGGAGCGATTGCAAGCCAAGTTTTCTAGGGATTTCCGTACGGCAGATAATATTCAAATGGAATTGATTGATGGTGGTGTATTTGTTCATGATGGTATGAAGGAGTGGAGGGCGGATGGTACTCCGTATGGGTCTTTTCATGGCGACGGTGATGATCGTGGTTCTCGTGGAAAGGGTAGGGATAATCAGCAGTATTCTAGGTCTCCTCATTCAGGAGATGTGGAGGGAGGAGCGAGCGATGAATTGGTTGATAAGTTGGTAAAGGAACGGACCAAGTTCAAGATGATGCGCGAGTATACCNCCTTTCACATCCTCTTGCTTGTCTTAGGATAGTTTCAACATGGTTGGCACATCGGGTTTCCATACGAGGTGTGCCTTCCCCGGCTACCTGAGGTGCAAGAAAGGCCAGATTCGGAGGTCCAGTACTATCAGACTTCCTTTTCTTCTTTCCACCGTTTTTGCCTACAACAAGAAAATTACCTTGCTCGCTCGAGATGTTTTCTTTTAGGTTTTGATGATATCTCTATCTTCCCAGCAATGATGCATGGCCTTTGCAAATTAGGCTAGATAGATGGTACAGGAGTATTGGGCTTAGGGAAAGGCAACTACTCTTCCTCTCTATAAAGAAACAATTAAACAGACTCCTCAATCACTCTAAATAATTGCAACCTAATACTCCGAGTCCTCCTTCGCCTTCTTTTCCTTCCTAAGCTTCTCCCGCGTGATATCATTCATGTAGCCCCTCAAATTCACAACCAACCCCCCACTCCTCGCAGTGAGCTCCTTCGTCTTGTCCATCACCTGCTCATGCACACTTGTGCTTCCAGTACCCATCACCACACACCCCTCCTCAGAGTCAATCTTGGCATCCAACAAGGCATTTCTAATCAGATCCACAATCCATCGTTCGGCACGTTCACGGTCCATGGCAAGCTTTTCACCCAACGTTGTCAAGTCAATCTTGTGATGGATGCGGCAATAATTCTCAAAGACGAATACTCGGGCCTCCTCCATGAACAATTCCGTTTGCTTGCACAAGAAGAAGTCAGAGGAAAGGACCGTCTCACACCGGGCCAGTTGAGATTGCGCAGCCTCGAAATCAAACTTGACCGAAAGCTTGTCCACAAATTCAACAATTGGATCGGAATATTCACATTGTTGCATAACCTTGACCAAGTCACGCAATAATCTCCTTCCTTCGGCGTTGGAGTTGCTTCCCGCCTTCTTGGCCGCACGGCGCTTGCACAACAAAACGGCGGCGGTGAGATACCGCAACAGGTGAGGCGCATGGGTGGTCACGGCCTGAAGGTACTTTTCGGAAGTGAACAATTCCACCATGCTTTCCAATCCCTTTCCAGAGGCATCGTTCCAGAAGACAAAGAGACTCCAATGCAACAACCATGTGCGTTGGTGGAGTGCTTCAAGGGCGGTTAGCTGGTGGGATTGTGCAAGCGATTCAATGGCAGTTTTGACAGCATTCAGTGCGATGGACGCCTCTTCCCAGTCCTCAACGAGGATCTCGCACGAGAGTTTTCCCCACAACACCTGTAGGAGGGAGCTATCAATGGATGTTAGATAGTACATGTTGGGATTGCCCGTCTTTTCCTCTTCCTGGGCTTTAGACGAAGCGGCATTGCCATAGTCGTCCTCGTCGCCCTCTCCATCGTCTTTGCGTTGCTTTGGGGGAGAGGCATAGAGAGAAATGAAGTTCTCGAGCATGTCACGTCCCTGCTGGTAATCGCCACAGTCAAAGTTGAACTTGGCGAATTTGTAGTAGGTAGCAATGGTTTCCTCAGTGATATCATGGGTGGCCATGGAGGTGAGCGATTTGACATTCCATTGGTTACTGTTGACAAGACTTGCCTGTATTGTCAAATTGGAATAGTATGATGTTAGAGAATTTCATTTGTAAAAAGATGTGATGAAACAAGCACATGGCAGATGTGAAATACAACAATTATCCCCCAACAAAACTCACCCTCAACTCATCATTCCTACAAAGCTCCTCAAACTTCATCTGCCCCTCCTTCAACGCCTCCAGTTCCTTAAAAACACCCGCCTTCTGATCCTCCATCTCCTGGGGAATCGTAGCATCCTCTCCATGAACCTCGCGATAAATATCCATGGCATAATCGACCATGTGCGTCGGCTTGAGAAGCTCGAGACGGGCCTGGGCCACGTCGAGGGAGCTGTAAGAGATTGATCCGGTGGATATTAAGGAATCAATGTATTCGAGGAGGGGGAACATCATGTGGAGGTCGAGGTAGGGGGAGACGAGGGGGGTTAGGTCGTATGTTGCGGCGTCGGTGGCCGCATTATTGGTCGAGTCGGTTGGTGCCGTCATGATGAATCTAATTTATTTCTCGTGTGCTATTAATTGATATTCCGAACCGTGCAATCTAGAGATTGTTTCCTAATGTTCAAATGGTGTTGTTGTGGTCGCGGTGAAGAGATGACGGTCAATTGGCATTGGCTTACTATTTTTTGCTGCTATTCACCTTACGCATTCATGGTTGTGGTAGGTTGTGGTGTTCGATCTTTGCTCGGTTCCCTGTGGCGGGAAGAGGGGAGGAGGTCGGGCGTCGGGCGATGGGCAGACCAATCGACGAAAATCGAAGCGCCCCCGGGCTTCTCACGTACCGCCCGCTCTTGCCCTTGCCCCGCCCCCTTTGAACATGGTGTGTCCCGCACGACTCCACCGGCTGGACTTCGCGCTTCTGTTGGTTAGCAGGGATGTTACTTGGGGTTAAGACTAATTCTGATTTGTGATGCTGCTTTCTTGAAGAGTCGAATTATTTCTCTCCAAGGACCTCGAAATATTTCAAAACCCCACCATAGATTCCCTTCCTCGGACGGTTGAATCAGAGCAAAAGAGCACAGAAAAACGAGAGCACGTTGTCGTTGTCGTTGTTGGTTATCGATTATCGAAAAATTGATTCACTGTAGAGAAAAGAAGAAGATCATGGGAAAAGGCGGATGCACGAAACCAATACCAGCAAAGGCCCCAGGTGCCTCTACTGATGGAAGTAATGATGGCAGCGAAGTCTCTGTCCTAGAAAAGGAGCGGCAAGAAAAGATTCAGGCCGAGCCAAAATTTTATTGGGCAGACGATGAGGAGCCCCATCGGCGCAGGTGAGATGGTGACGGTATTTTTCAGAATATCACCTCATTTGTTCTTAATTCCATTGTTATATTTTTGACGCATTCTCATCAAATCCTTTACTTTGCCTCACAGGAAGCAAGAAATCCTCCAAAAGCACCCCGTGCTAAAGAAGTACATGGGCATTGATACCTCCACCAAATTCAAGGTAATCTTCTGGGTCGCATTCCAGCTCCTATCACTCCATCTCCTCCAAGATGCACCCTGGTACACATGGCTATTCTGCTGCTACACTCTCTCCGGATCGATAAATCACATGATGACACTGGGCATGCACGAGCTATCCCACAATCTCGGCGCCAAGGGCGTCACGCCCAATCGATTCCTCGCCATTCTTGCCAATTTGCCCATGGGCATTCCCGCTGCTGCGAGTTTCAAGCGCTACCACATGGAACACCATAAGTTTCAGGGAGAGGATGTGGTGGATGTTGATATTCCTACCGCGATTGAAGGGTGGTTTTTCCATTCGAGTCCTCGCAAGATTTTGTGGTGCTTTTTGCAGCCGTTGTTTTACTCGTTGCGTCCGTTGGCTGTGAATCCGAAGGAACCGACACGATGGGAATTTATTAATATCGCTTGCACTGTTGTATTTGATCTGGCGATTGTGTATGTGTGGGGAATCTCAGGGCTTCTTTACCTTGTTCTTGGGACGCTATTTGGCATGGGCCTTCATCCTGTGGCTGGTCATTTCATTGCTGAACATTATGTTATGAATGAGGGGCAAGAGACCTATAGTTATTACGGACCGCTGAACTGGCTTACATTTAACGTGGGCTACCACAATGAGCATCATGACTTTGCAAATATCAGTGGCAAGCACCTTCCAGACGTGCGCAAGATTGCCCCTGAGTTTTATGATGAAATGCCTCACTATCATTCATGGGTGAAGGTGATCTGGGATTACATTATGGATGATAATATCTCACCGTATTCGCGAGTAAAGCGTGTGACTATGGAGAATAAAGAGATTGATGTCTTGAGGGCTAGGGGTGGACTTGTCAAGTAAACATTCCAAATGTCTTTTAACTGAGTCCTTAGTGTCCTGCGTGTTGAGGTTTAATTTTGCCTCGTTGGAGTGCTGATTAGTTGTTCTTTTTTGGTTGTGTGTAGAGCATCATGCTTAGTTCTATAAGTGGAAGTAATCTTTTCTCTTTATAACTCGTTTCAGTTTGTATTACCTCTAGTCGGCTGGCAAAAGGAGATGACACTATTTGTACCACGAACAAGATGTGGTATTCCTCAGGCACCACCATCCACTGTACAATCTATTGAATTACCCCCACCCTATTTAATCCATTTCGGATCCAGTCTCCAGTCAGCATGGACTCCGCCTCTACTCACAAATTTGATTTATCATACATCTAAAACAATTACTTCCAGATTATCTATGTGTCCAAAAAGTCAGCGGTACACAGCGCTGCAGGATGCAGTTACCCCTGTTCTAATATATATAATATCGATCTCGCTTCGGGCTACCGCGGCATATCCCCACCATATTGTCATTCCCTGTTTACTCTTGCCACGCACTATTTATCCCCCCATGACTTCATTCAACGCTGGCAGCCCAAATCATACAATCCCTGCAGGAGACAATTTTATAACATCAATGACACCCACATTGACTTAGCAGCAATTTCTATTCTCCTGCTTCTGCGGCATGATTGGGAAAGCCTCCCTGTCTGGTTGCTGTGTCGCCTTTGGAAGACTCTTGGCAATTTCCACAAATAACGCCCTGACATTGTTCGAGTTCTTAGCTGATGTTTCCATGTGCAGAATTCCATTTTCTTCTGCGTATGCGTTAGCCTCGTCAAAATCAACTTTGCGACGTCCCTCGAGGTCGGCTTTGTTTCCAGCCTGAAGGAAATGGGGTTGGTGATGTTTAGTGATGTTGGTTTAAGAAAAGAAAGTCCTCTGTAGGAACACGAGGGATCCATGAAATCTACTAGCAAAAGTCACAACTCACCATAGCAATAACCACATCCTGATCTCCCCTCCGTTGCAATTCTTTCACCCATGACTTGGCCCCCGCGAATGAATCGGGGTTGGTAATATCGTAAACAATAATGGCCGCGGCTGCTCCCCTGTAATACATGGGCGCCAAGGACCGGTATCGTTCTTGCCCGGCAGTATCCCAAATTTCGAATTTCACTGTGGCATCGTCGAGTGCTACGGTTTGTGTTAGGAATGCCGCTGTAATATATTTTCGTGACACGGAGAAAGGTGATAGGTTGGGGTTAGTATATAATGTTGTTGTCAATCAGATTCATAATTCGTAAAGGGAGATCTGACTCCGTTTATGACAAACAAGCCGCAAAGACATCATATGAATAGGATTCTACCAGCATACCGGTGTCTAGATGGGCGGCAGTATTACCATGCACGACACGAACCGACAAGCCCAACGAGGCCTAATCTCTCTCACCTCCAATAGTCGGCTCCTGAAATTCAAAGAATTCATCTCTAACGAAGCGGACTACCAGGCAGGACTTCCCGACGGCTGTATCTCCTAGTAGGACGAGTTTGAAGTGGCAGACTCTGTTGTTACTCATGATTGGCTGATGATTATTCTTTGTTGTTGTGGTGAAAATGGAAAATGTCTCAGAATTTTGTGAGAGTGAGAAGGATGAAGGATTTCATCTTTCATCGTCGCCTTCTGTTTTCTTCGTGCCGCCGCTCGCCGGAGCAAAAATAATCATCTGCTGTTTTAGCGAGTGTAAAACGCCGATGGCGAACTTGAGCGACCACACTTACTTTACTCGACTCGACTCGAGTCAAAGGCGGCGGGAAATGGTCTGTCTGGCTGGCAATGCACCACGAAAATGAAATTGTCAGCAGCATGCATGATGAAACCCACACAACTCAAAAAGCACTCGGCAAAGTAACAACACAAATCACCTCCACCATGATGGAGAAGAACGGCAAGAAAAGGGGCCGCCCGGCGGCAGCAGCCGCTGGCAACGGTGACGAAAAGCTCACCAGACGCCAAAAAAAGGCCATTTCGGCCAAAACACCCTACTTCACACCCAAGCCATCAACGTCCATCCAGCGCATTGAAGTCCCACTTGAGAAATTGATGCCCCAACAGCGCATCGATCTCATTGCTGACCTGAGTGAATCGATATTGGAAGACCCCGCGACTGCATTGACTTCGTCTCGTACGGAGGTGTCGGGCGGTGCTAACTCCAAAGGCGGGAAGGAGAAAGAGGATGATGACGAGGGTACCAAGAAGGAGCCACTTTATCACAAGACTCATTCCAAAATGGACAAACTGCTAGATCTGGCCTCCCTGTCTAAAAATGGACATGATGCCCATGCTGCTCGTTTAGCGACCCTGTCTCTACTCGCCATCTTTCAAGATATCTTACCGAGCTATCGCATTCGTCTACCCACCGAGGCTGAGATGGGCGTGAGAGTTAACAAGGAAACGAAGGCCACTTGGGATTATGAACGAAAGTTACTGCAGGCGTATCAAAGGTATTTGCAGCTACTCGAAAGGACGTGGGAGGAAGGCAAATTTGGAATACAGTGGTCTCAAGGTGGAGGAAAGAAGGCAAAAAAGAATCAAGGCGGAAGTGGGCCACCCACGACTCTCGCGGCTACGTCCATCCTCTCCCTCTCGGCGCTGCTTCAGACATGCTACAACTTTAACTTTCGTTCCAATCTACTTCAAATTGTAGTTCGGCAGTCTAACAATCGTTCTTCGGAGGAGGTACGCTCCGCGTGCTGCAGTGCATTGACTGCCATGTTTATCAAGGATGTACAGGCCGAGGCCTCGTTGGAGGCGGTTCGATTTATGGCCAAGATGATCAAACAGCAATCTACTTCGAGATCTATTCATCCTGATGTAATTAACACATGGCTATCACTTCCCCTACGAGTGCACGAGGATGAGGCCATGGCTGCCAAACTAGCCTTGGCGGCCAAGGCAAAGAAGGCTAAAAAGTCTCAGCAGGACAAGGAATCTTTGGAGATTGAGAAGGATATGAAGGAGGGTGAGGCCACCGTTGATAAGATGGAGCTGGCGAAGAACCAGGCGGACTGTCTGCATGCTGTGACGTTGACTTACTTTCGGATACTGAAAATCGTTGCTGCCGCCGGGCATGAGGATGATGATACTGGTAAACAATTGGCCAACTGCCCTGCGGCAGAACTACTGCCATGTGCTCTCCGTGGACTTGCCAAATTCTCACACCTGATCCATTTGGATGCCATAACTGATCTCTTGGCGGTGCTCAAGGACTTGTTGAAAAATGTCTCGAACCTTCCACCTGATGCAGCGATACATTGTATACTGTGTGCTCTTAAGACGTTGCGTGGACCTGGTAGGGAGACACTCCCTGTCGACCCAAAAGAATATTTGATCCCATTGTACAACCTGTTACCGAGGTTGGGAGTTGACAGAATTAAACCAGGAAGTAATGGAACAAATGATGCTGCTGTTTCAGGTAGTCATCATGGGAAGGACAAAACTACCGAGGCTGTCATCCAGTGTCTGGATCATGCCTTTTTGCAACGTCGTGAACTCTCGACGTTGCGTCTTGCCGCATTTGTGAAACGTCTAGCCTCTACTTCTCTCCATTGTCCTCCCCACTCGGCTACGCCATTGCTAGCCAGTGCACGTCAAATCGCATCGCGGTACTCGTCCGCGGCATCATCCAAGGTTGAACGGATGCTTGAGAATGAAGAGGATATTGTGGCCGAAGGAATGTTTGCCCCAGAGGCTGAGGATCCAGAACATAGCAATGCCCATGCAACATCTCTATGGGAATTGGTGTTGTTGAGATATAACATTCATCCAAGGTTGTGGGACCTTCAATGGCAATGGTCAAGGGCAAATTCTTAAACTTGCCAGCAGAAGCTCCGAATGAAATTTTGACGAGTATGGGCCGAAATGTGCAGGAGGTGTTTATTTCTCAAAAGGTCATTTGGAAAAAGCACCCATTGGATAACAAGGTTCAATTTGATGAGGCAGCAGAGGTGGATAGTAAGAGGAAGAGAAGACTATGGAGAAGTCAGAACCAGATACGTTCCATCACTCCAAGGAACATGGGGAATTGGCATTTGCTGCCTGCAACGTCATCCTCAATGCTTTAATCATCGGTTTTTGAATCTGATACTTCTTTCTTGTTGATTGGATATTGATGAAGAATGTTAGGAATGAGTCTAATGAAGTTCACTACGATGTATTAGTTACAACTATTGTGTCTACCAATTATTGTGAGGTTATATTATTGTAGATATATTTCCAAAATGTATTTCATTCTTGTTTTTGCCTGGCATTATCGAAGGGTTGTCTGTAGAGGCGGCAAGAGCAAGGTCTTGCCGTAGTTTCTTTGTTATTGTTTTCACAATTGCGTCAATCTGCTTTTCCAATGCCCCGTCGTCTTGCTGTGGCTCTGATTTCTCTATGTTAGTGTCTCTTAGTGTGTGAACTAAAGTAACGGGCGCTGGCTGATCACTCGCTTTAACGCTTTCCTCAGCATCTAACGTGTGTCGCCACAGTACCTTGTCACAAAACACTGTGACCGGACACAAATGGTTGGACACAAAATCACGCACGATTTGGTCATCAACAGCGATCTTTTGTGTTTTCCCATCGGAGAGACACAAACTGCTTCAATTAAAACGATGAAAATGTCGTCCACAGCAAAAGACACAGCGGAACAACACAGATGCATTGATCACTTTTTCAAAAATATTTCCAGCAAGAATGAATTGCTCAAACATGAACAAAAACCGTCATTGGCAGGATTGAATTGCGCTCTCTTTTGTTTGTGGTTTTGTGCAACCATTTTTGTCCAGTCACAGTGCTCTTTGCAACAAGGCACTATTGGCGACACAATTCCTTACAGTGTCCCTTTTTGGCGATACTGGCACGTCACGAGCTACCTGTTTCAGCTAAGAAGTATATTGAGGTTCCTTCTACTAAGAGCGTGGAGCTCGCATATGGTCAAGGCTTTGACCGACCCCTGCTCGCCTGATACCGCCCATGATGCACCTCGCCAAAATAAGAGCCTTCCTCAATGACGACAATTAGCTTTGCACAATAGTAAATCCCAGCCTTGCCTTTGGCTAAGAAAAACATTTCATCTGCCTGGGTCTTTCAGAATCATGTAACTGCGCGTATGCAAGCCAAGAAAGACCGAAACTTTGATTCCGCAGATAAGATTCGTCTTGATCTAGCGCAAAGGTTTGATGTCACCATTAACGACAAGCAAAAGCTTTGGTCTACCGGTGGAGTGTTTGAGGAGATGGGGGGCAAGATGGGAAAGCCCAGAGGCGTATACACAAGGAGAGGTGGCGGAGATTTGTCAGATGAGGACGAGGATGCTGTCTCCAAGATACTTGCTGATCGTTACCACGCAAAGAAGCAGAGAAACTTTGACGTTGCTGACGAGCTTCGAGATGAGTTGGAGAGAACGTACAGCGTGAAGGTAGATGACCGCTCTCAAGAGTGGCGTGTCGAGACTGATGATTTTGCCATGGCCGGTGTCAATGGCCTCTCAGAGGAAGAGGTGCAGTTTGTTGACTTACAGCTGAAGAAGAGGTTTAATCTCAGGCGTGAAAGGTCATATGAGGATGCAGATGTCATCAGAGATGGTCTGAAGGAAAAGTATGGGATCCAAATTGATGATAGAACCAAGGAGTGGTTTGTTGATGCACAACTTGAAGATCTTGTCGGGTAGATGCATTTGTTTTTATCAGTAAATTGGTTTTATATCCAGAGTTACATCGTGACAATATGAACATGCGACAACTGTAGTTTTTTAGTGCAACGGTACAGCATTATGAGGGGTTTCGAACGTATGTGACCTCGCTGCCTCAAACTCTCTGGTTCGTCTCATCCGCCTTTTGCTTCATGTGTCAACTGTATTGTCTCACAAAAAGTTGGGACAAACAGCCCCATATTGTATTTCAGATTATCCTTAATGGTCTTGTGTGGAATCCAATCGTGTGGATGGAAACAAGCATTGTTTCCGTGTTCTGTACGGCATTGACTACGTGGCATGGTCATATCTCGATCTCAGCATGAAGAATGGCGCGAGCGTTTACTCAACAAAGAAAAGAGAGCTGTAGCCCAAGATGCATTTGAGTTGGGCATAGCTGGTTTTCTTATTCAAGGCAATGAAGTGACCTCTCGTGTTTTCTGCGGAGTGGAAAACGAGGGCGTTACGAAGTCAATTGTATTCGCCAAGCCTGTCCCACGAATGGAACAAGAGTATCATCGGCGAGGTTTTATACCAGGCTGGAACCAATCAAGGAGAAAATCGAGCCAACACCACTTTCAGTGCAACTTGCCGGTCCAAGCACTAAGGACTGAAGCCTCACGTGAGCCATGGCTCACAATTGACCGAGTATCAAGCACATCATCAGGATCGGAAATATTTGATAAGGGCAGTGACCCAGAGGTCTTTACCACAAGCTACTCCAATTTACAAAAGAAGCCAAAGTTGCACAGATGACATGAAGCCAAACACATGCGAGGCTCATAGTTATAAAGTAATACACATTTAGGATATCCAACTTTTGGACTGATTGCAAAAAAGGTCCTTCTCGCAATAGCAGCAAAGAGATGGACAAACTCGAGACTGGGTTAACTTGGAATGGAAAGAACTACACGAATTAAAGTGGAGCTAGACGTAACTACGGACAAGATATTATGTTTGAGTTGCAAGTGAAGGCCGACTGGTACAGCTTATAGAAAATAACATGTTTTGTGATCAGTTCTTAACTTTACTTAGGCGGTAATCTCAACACGATTCTGAATCTCATTGCGGATGGTCTCAGTAGCAGCGACCATGTTGCGAAGGGCGGCAATCGTTTCAGGCCAAGTACGGGTCTTCAGTCCGCAATCAGGATTGATGACAAGATGCTCGGTCTCAACACTCTCGAGGAAGCTGCGGATTTTATCCTCGATGAAGCTAGTCTTTGGGATGACAGGGCTATGTATATCATAAGTTCCTGGGCCTAGGCCCTTGCCGTAACCCAAATCACGGAAGGCACGGAGGGTGACATCGTCGCTGCGGGCATTCTCGATGGAGTTGACATCGGTGTCCATCCGATCAATGGCGGACATACAGTCCTCAAACTCACAGTAGCACATGTGCGTGTGAATCTGCGTTGTAGATTTCGCACCAGCCGTCGCAAGGCGGAAGGAATCGACCGTCCAGGTTAGGTAGTCCTCTCGGGCCTTGGGGCGGAGTGGCATCGCCTCACGGAGGGCCGGTTCATCGACCTGAATGACCTGACAGCCAACCTTCTCGAGGTCAGCGATCTCATCGCGGATGGCAAGACCAATCTGGAAAGCCTGGATGCGACGGGACACGTCGACTCGGGGGAATGACCAGTTGAGGATGGTAACGGGGCCAGTGAGCATTCCCTTCACGGGCTTGGCGGTAAGGTTCTGCGCGACCTCATACTCTCGGACCGTCATGGCGTTGGGGCGGCTGATGTCGGAATAGAAAGTGGGAGGACGCACCATTCTCGAGCCGAACGATTGGACCCAGCCATTCTGAGAGAATAGCATACCATCCATCTGCTGGCCAAAGAACTCTACCATATCAGTTCTTCCCGAAACAAAATGAGTAACAGTGGCAAAAGAGAAATGTCGTAAGAACGCGGATTAAAATGATTGGTAAAAATGAAATGCAGTATTTTGCTATATCGTACCGCTCAGGCTCACCGTGGACAAGGATGTCCAAGCCGAGAGCTTCCTGGATATTGATCATAAATCCGATCTGCTGATCAATTTTATACTCGTACTCAGCCAGGGTGATCTTGTTGCGCTTGAACTGATTGCGGAGACGACGAATCTCCTTGGTCTGAGGGAAGGAGCCAATGGTCGTCGTGGGGAGGATGGGCAGACCGGGAAGCTGCTTCGGACGACGGTTGGCAAAAGTCTCTCCGCGGGAGAAATCAGCATCAGTGAGGGCGGCAACACGGTTGGCTACAGCTTGATCGGCAGCAAGAGCGCTGCGATAGGCAGACCACTTCTTCTTGGCATCTTCGAGAAATGCTGTGTCCTTCTTGGCAATGGCAACAACCTCGGAGAGCTTCTGCTTGGAGTAGGCAAGAACAGGTCCAGCAGTGTGGGAGAGAAGGGCCTCCTCACACTCAAGGTTCCATGGGACAAACTGAAGATTTGCCGAAGGCTGGATACGAATAGCATTGATACCCGCTGCCTCAAGATCATTGAGGGCGGAGCCCACAATAGAGGGGTTTACCTTCCATACGTTGCGACCATCGATGAGACCAGCACCTAAAGAAAGGATGGAGAGTTGAGAAGTGGATCAACGCACCAAAAGCAACAATTAGATAATAATTGACCGCACCTAGGGTCTTTTCTTTTGGAAAGCCGAACTTTTTGATGAGCGATAGGTTATCGCCACGAGTAAAGTCGAGACTGATGATGTCGATACCTGGAACAGATATGAGCCACTTGTAGTTGGTCTGGCCAATATCTTCAAAGAAAGATACCATGTTGATACGGAGGTCAGTGGGTAGGATGCAGTTGGGTCCCTCGTACGTCATCTGGAAGAGTGAGTTGAGCGATGACTCTGCAAATACGAGGCTCGGCTCGTGAATCTGGACCTCCTTCACACCAAGAGCGGAAATATCAGCCAAAAGCTTGCTGTAGATGGGAAGGAGCTTCTCAAGAAGGGCGAATCGCTGAAGGTCAATGGAACCCTCGAACTTGAAGGCACACAGATGAACTATCGACACGGGTCCAAGCACGACAGGCACAGCCTTATTGCCAAGAACAGTAAGGCCACGCTTGATATTGGCAAGGTAAGAAGAGAAGTCACAAGAGAGCTCGCCAAGGCCATCGTCGACCTCGGGGACCATGTAATGGTAGTTGGAGGTGATCCATTTCTTCATGCCTGGACATATATATGCATTGGATAAAGTGAAGAACGTTGATAAGCATGAGATATACGTAAAAGTTCATTGTACAAATGATACGTCCAATGATTTGACAGTACATGTGTATGTGATAACATGGAATAAGAGATACATATTCATTCCAACTGTATTTGAGAAAGCAGCAGAATTTCATAAGTCATACTTACTCAGGGCCTCGGCACCATCAATACCGCGGCACATGCTGAACATTCTATCCATACCGCGATCGAGGGACGAGAAACGGCTTGGGACGATGCCTAGACTTTCGACCCAAGTGGCAACCTACCACAGCACGTAAATGATTTACACAAACATTCAAGTTGGGTTAGAACAATTCGTTCATGAGACAGCGAGAAAAATATCCTTTGATAAACAGCCGACACAAATCAAAATATTCAGTCAACGTACATTGTCGTAAAGGCAATAGTCACCAACACTGATGCGATCGATACCGGCGTCGACCTGAAGTTTCCAGGCCGATTCCTCAACCTGATTGGCGATGGTAAGAAGTTCATCAGAGTTGATATCCTTTCTCCAATACTTCTCGAGGGCGAACTTGAGCTCGCGATTGGGACCCATGCGGCCAAAGCCAAGAGAGGAGGTGGAGTAGACGACCATTGTTATCGATGTGTGTTATGAAGAGCAGAGGAAGAGAAGCAAAAGAGCAAAAGCTTTTGTTGATTTGCTATCTGTAGAAAAGTGAGACTTTTATGAAATCCAAAATAGTATGTGACTGTTTCATGCACATGCACATGCACATGCCCATGCATTAGTACATCGAGTAGCTAACCAACACAAGTTCCTGCATTTTCATAGGTACGCATGCTTCCCCACCATAGTAATAGTACCATCTAGCTACGGTTCTCACTTCTCACACTCTGAAGCACATGCTTAAATTAAATACTATATCCTAACCCATGGAACTCACATGCGTCCTGGATAATCATGAGCGCATATGAGCGTTTTGTCAAGAACGTGCAATTGAAGGTCGTGTTCGTTCCGAAGAACGTGCAACGCTGTTTGGTATTTTACCTCTCTCGCTCAACGCGGCCCAGGTTATGATGACGAGTGACATCTATATGAAGCACATGCTTCCCATCACAGTATTCGTGCGTCAGAAACTGATGGCTCATGAGCGCCTATGAGCGCTTTGTCAAGAACGTGCAATGAAGATCGAGTACGATGTCAATACCGAAGGCAAGAGGCATTTTGTTAGGGGTCGCCTTCATTCCGAAGAACGTGCAACTTGCAAGGTTGCAATGCAACATGCGCGCGGTTGCATCCGTGCCGCGAGTCGAGTAAAAGGAGACATTGCGTAGGAATTAATAGATAGATAGGGTCCGTCGGGTCCGTTGGTGGCACTCTTTTCAACAACAAAGCGCCCAAACGCAGGCAATCACGTGCGGGACTGCCCGAAGGCAGTAGTAAGAAGTAGAATGGACCTCCATTGAACAAAATAATTGGCTGCATTAATGAACAAACGCAACCTTCATAACAACGTATTTTCCTTTGCATATTTGTAGTTCATGTTCGGCGGCTTTTGTTCTGTAGAAGGCTGTAATGAAAGTTGAAGTGGCCTAGTTATTACTGTATTTGTTTAGATTTGTTTATAGACATGTTTGCGGTGCCCTGAGCCCAATGGCAGTGGTAAATATAATCTCCCTGGCAAATTCGCTGTGAGTGGCCAAGCTTGAATTCGAAGAAGTCTCTTACTTGTTTTGACAGCTCCTTGGAAGCTTCGCTGCCCTGATGAATTCATTGACACACATCATCTTATCTCTGACAGCCTTGTTTCATTGATGTTTACAGTTGTGAGATCATACATGAGTATACTTTGTACACTTTCAACAAATCTGCACTTACCTTATTTTGTGCGTCAAAAGATGACATTGTAGTTGAAATACTAGAAACTATATAGGCATACCAAGATACGCCCACCAGCATCATGTCCATGGGATATATCTGTTCTTGCGGTGTTCTGGCGCTGATATCTCCAAACCCTACAGTCATGAGGGTTGAAAATGCCCAATACATGATTGCGACATACTGGGTAGCGTTTGGGCTCGTATCAAGGTAATATCTATAAACCCAGCCGCCATTTAGATCGCCATCTCCTCCAGAGAGACCTATTAAGTACCAAAAGTAGCCAACTACTAGATGCGTGACAAGGCATATCATCATCACAACCTTGATCATTCTACTGATTCCATTGTGTATGTTATACTCAACTTCGAGACAAAGATTGTTGTTTTGGTGCAAATTAACATAATGAATCCAGGATGCTATATTCAACTTCGAAACGCAGATTGTTTTTGTTTTGGTGTAAATTAACACAGTTTCTCACCTTCGAGACGCATAATGAATTCATGGAGCTTGAATACTCTTATGATAACTTATGAGCTCGAGAAGTCTTGCAGCTCTTGCAAACTTGATCATTTTAGGAAGACGACCAAGCTTGCCCAATTTATTTGCAATCTAGAGAAGAAGAATGAAGATTCTCAGTTGAACAAGAACTTTTATTTGCTGATCAATACGAGAGCGAAAAGTCCACAATCAAGGGGGCTCACCGCAATAGGGCTTTGTGTCAGAATATATCCGAAGGGAAAGGTTGCTATTAGGTTGATGAAGAAGAAACCCTTAATATATCTCAGTGCAATAACTTGGGACGTGTGACAATAGCGCTACTTGAATCAGTGTATACTGTAAAAAAGTTGAAGATGATATCCATTGCAAAGACGGCATCGAGTGTAATTTCAAGAATGAAGATAGACCTCGCTTCAATACAACTTCTTCCCAGTAAAATCAGACCCTGTGTTGAAAGTTAGTTATCAACTTGATTAACAGGTCTCTGGGTAAGTCTATCTGTGGCGCGCCCACGCTCGACCATTCCCAAAACTCCTATCTACCCTACCTACGTAGGAATAGGTACTCGTGTAGAACGACGACGGGCGACGACCTCGACGACCTCCCCCNTGTTTGCCCCAGAGGCTGAGGATCCAGAACATAGCAATGCCCATGCAACATCTCTGTGGGAATTGGCGTTGTTGAGATATAGCATTCATCCCAAGGTTGCAGGACATTCCATGGCAATGGCCGAGGGCAAATTCTTAAAGTTGCCAGCAGAAGCTCCGAATAAAATTTTGACGAATATGGGCCGAGATGTGCAGGAGGCGTTTATTTCTCAGAAGGTCATTTGGAAAAAGCATCCATTGGAGAACAAGGTTCAATTTGATGAGGCAGCAGAGGTTGATAGTAAAAGGAAGAGAAGACTACGGAGGAGTCAGAACCAGATTCGTTTCATCACTCCGAGGAACACAGGGAATTGGCATTTGCTACCTGCAACGTCATCCTCGATGCTTTAATCAACGAGTTTTGAATCTGATACTTCTTTCTTGTTGATTGGACAAGCATGGATTTATTTGTTCACCGATGAAGAATGGCAGGAATAGGTCTAATGGAGTTCACTACTCTGTATTAGTTACAACTATTGCGTCTACCAATTATTGTGAGGTTATATTATTGTAGATATATATACAAAATGGGATATCATGTTATTTCATTATTGTCTTTGCCTGGCATTATCGAAGGGTTGTCTTTAGATGCGGCAAGAGCAAGGTCTTGCCGTAACTTTTTTGTTATTGTTTTCACAATTGCGTCAATCTGCTTCTCCAATTCCTCGTTGTTGTCTTGCTGTGGCTCTGAATTCTCTAGGTTGGTGTCTCTTGGTGTGTGTACTAAACTAACAGGCGCGGACTGATCACTCGCTTTAACGCTTTCCTCAGCATCTGAGGTGTGTCCCTTTTTGGCGATACTGGCACGGTCACGAGCTACTCTTTTTAATTCATCTCCAACCTCAGTATACTCGGCAAGAAGTATATTAAGGTTCCTTCTACTAAGAGCTTGGAGCTCGCATGTGGTCAAGGCTTTGACCCCTGCTCGCCTGATACCGCCCATGATGCACCCAATCTCACCAAAATAAGAGCCTTCCTCAATGACAACAATTAGCTTTGCACCATAGTAAATCCCAGCCTTGCCTTTGATTAAGAAAAACATTTCATCTGCCTGGGTTCCTTCTTTACATATATAATCTCCTTCTTGAAAAACCATTGGTTGAAACATGCTAATGATATCAGCAATAAATTGAGGCACTTTATTCTGAAGGAAAGGAATCCTGCTAATCAAGTGTCTGTCCATATAAAGAAGCACATCTGCTCTCTGAGTTGACAAGTTAGTTAGCAAGTTAGTTATCAAGTTGGTCTACAAGTAGAGATATCAATGACTGTTTAATCATATGTGTTGTAGCCAGCTTCACTCACCAGTCCAGATCCAAGTTCGTCGAGCAATTCATCAACATCATAGTTGCTGCTGATTAGATGTTGTGAGCGGCCAAGCTTGAATTCGAAGAAGTCTCTTACTTGTTTTGACAGCTGCCTTGGAAGCTTCGCTGCCCTGATGAATTCATTGACACACATCATCTTATCTCTG
>JAZGVS010000063.1:0-23773 GCA_037356235.1 Bacterosira constricta
ATGATGCGGCCACCTTCGCTAACCTCGCCTCCTCGCTACTGCCATGGCCAGTAGCAGTAGCAGTAGCAGCACTGTCTCGCTGTCTCCATCCGTAAGATGGCGCTTCTCATCTCATCGTGCCATCCACAATGAATCGATACGCCCGTTCGATTTGTACCGTCGAGTACTCTCGCCCACCTCGTAATTATTTTTGAGCCATTTTTGAGTCCGTGACGCAAATGATACGTCTTACGTCTACTCTTCTCTTCTTTCCGCGGCCAACATCAACATCATCATCAACAGCGGTATAACATCAACACCGCGGCCAACATCAACAACAGTGAGCGGTCATGGTCGTGTATGTAGGTATGTTATATTCACACGCACGCACTTCCTTCATTTCATCTTCTTTCACACACACCTTCTCACAATCTTCTAATACTTGCAGCAATATCGTCATTCATGTATTCTCAGGTCGACGCCGAAGGCTATGCCGAAAATACAAAATGAACAAGTGACGACCATCCTACATACTGCCTATTCTTCATCTCTTCCTATTTAAACAAAAGGGCTCACAGCGGCATCCGACACGGACGTACCGAACACAGGCGGCGAAACATGCGCCTCTCAATTGGAATCGGCACCAACCCTCAACGCCTATGAATTCTTTTGCACCACGTGACCAAACTCGCCGAAGACATTTGCTGCCCCGTCACCGACACCCCCGCTGTAAACGAAGAAGAAGATACTTCATCCCCTACCTTAAGACCTTCCTCCCCTGAAACTCTCGATGTGACCTCCTGCACCGTCTGCTCCAATGGTCTCACCGTTGATGAGGACGTGAGTCTTGGGCCAGGAAGGTCTTGCGGTAGTTTGATAACTGATGCCTTGACTGTGGAAGACGATAGTGATGAGTGCGATGACATGAAGGGAGCAGAAGGAACGTGCTGCCCTGCTCCACTTGAGAATCCTTGTTCGGTTTGCGCTACTGGTCTTACTGTCGATGTGGATTTTGATCTTGGACGAGGAGACACTTGTGGAAGTTTGGTGGCGGATGCCTTGACTGTGGAAGACGATAGTGACGAATGCGATGGTATGAAGGAGACGGAAGACATCTGCTGCCCTGCTCCCATTGATGATCCTTGTTCCTTTTGCGCTACTGGTCTTACTGTCGAGGAGGATGTGAATCTTGGACGAGGAGACACTTGTGGAAGTTTGGTGGCGGAAGCCTTGACTTTTGAAGACGCTAGCGATGAATGCACTGATATAAAGGATTCACAAGAAACGTGCTGCCCTGCACCGGCAGAGACTCCTTGTTCTGTTTGCGCTGATGGACTTACTGTCGAAGAGGGTGTGGAAGTTGGAGCAGGTAGAACTTGTGGAGGGCTCATGACCGACGCCTTGATTACTGAAGACGATAGTGAGGAATGCGATCGGATGAAAGGGGCAGAAGACATTTGTTGCTCTGCACTAGCTGCTGAACCTTGTTCCGTTTGCTCTGATGGAATCACTGTGGATGACACCGTTGACGTCATGGAAGGACAGACCTGTGGTGATTTGTTGGTGGATGCCTTGGGTATTGAAGAATCGAGCGACGAGTGCTCTGTAATGAAGGGAGCGGAACAAACTTGCTGTCCGCCCGAGCTTGTGGATGAGCCTTGTTCCGTCTGCTCCGAGGGACTCACTGTTGATGAGAGTTTTGATCTTGGGGCAGGAAGAACTTGTGGAGGACTGCTAATCGATGCCTTGAGTGCGGAAGAAGATAGTGACCAGTGCACTGATATGAAGGGAGCAATTGTCTTCTGCTGCCCCACACTGGCGGAAGAGCCTTGTTCCGTTTGCTCTGGTGGAATTGTTGTAGATGGGAGCGTTGCACTTGGGGGAGGAAGAACTTGTGGAGGGCTATTGGTCGATGCCTTGAATGTCGAAGAAGATAGTGGTGATTGCGATGCAATGAAGGGAGCGGAAGCAACTTGTTGTCCACCTGGGGTGACAGCTGTACCTACGGCTACTCCTGAGACCAACTCTACCCAGACAAGCGCACCTCAGGCAAGCTTACCCGAGACAAATTCTCCTCAGGCAAGCTTACCAGAGACAAACGCTCCTCAGGCAAGCCTATCGTCAGCGCCAACCATTGGGGAAAGTATTTCAACATTGGCGCCTGTTGCCGCAATCATTGAATCAGCTGCTCCTACCGCTGCAAGTGTGCCTGCCGCTGACTTGACGACTGGTGCACCCTCACCAGCTGAAGTAATCACTACATCTTCCCCAGTGGCAACCACCGAGACCTCTTCCCCCACGACAACTTCTCCTGTGGTAGACTTTGTCGTGAGTGGATCCTTTCCAACTTATAGCCCAACTGTCAAACAAAGCCCAACTGTCAAACAAACAGAAAGTCCAACTGCTTCCAAAGAAGAAGTTGTTCAGCCAGCAGTTAAGGAACCAGTAGCACCTGCACAACCGAGCGCGTCGACAAGCTTGTTTGCTTCCGGTTTTATTACTTTCGTGGTCACATCTGTGTACGCTATTGCTCTCATGTAAGCACAATTCAACAAGAATTTCCCGTTTATTATTTGTCTCTGTAGAAACAGAGTGGTTTTTATATGCAAACATTTAGAGTTTTTGCAGAGGACTTGTTCTGTCATAGTGTAACAACAACTTGAACTTTAATCCAGTTGATTTTGCCTATCATTATTATGCTAGAAGTACAAGTCACACATATTGTATTGAAAGCTTAAAACGAGGTATCATTCTAAAACATTCTTACTTAGGGTATTAGTAAAAAGTTGTAACAACAGTGTCTGCTCAAGGAGAAAATCTTCGCACTGTTCATGTTGATATCTACACATACAGGGGTACATAAACAGCGAACTACTTACCTGTCCTACAGGCTCGCGGCAAGATACATCGGCCATCGGTCTCGTTGAGATGACGCAGTTGTAAACTGCACCCAATTTTGTCATTGTGTTAGTGACGAGGGTGGGGATTTCATATCGCAATGCGCGCAATATCCAAGGAGGAGGCGGAGGAGTTGATAAGGATAGAATCGTGGTTGAGGAGAAATGCTTGAAGACGCTGAGGTCATGCTGTCTTCATCNAGAAACGAAAAACTTGTAATAAAAACACGTGTATTGGAGCGCTAAGATCGCCCCTTACACTTCCTGTTGGCATTATTTTTTCTCCTTTGTCCCGATCGTCCCACAAAATTGGATGATGGCCACGATGACGAAGCCACCACGCCAGAAACAAAGCCGCGGCGGACCAATCCGACTCCTAAAGGTGCTGATTCTGTCCTACTGCTGCTGCGCACCCAACTATCCAAAAATAGGAGCAGCATCAGCCTACCCACAAGGCGCCCCCTTCTACTCCGACACCGTCAGCACATCAAAATCAGTTCGCAAGACAGCTCTAAAAGCAAGCATCGCCGCCGCAGCATGGTACTCCCTATCCTGTCTACAAATCGTAACCTCTGGCGATGAGTGTTTAGTCGAACGTTTTGGAAAGTATCATCGCAAGCTCGGACCGGGGTGGCATTTTGTTTGTAAGCCGTTTGAGACTGTTAGTTTTCATGTTACTACGAGGGAGCAGGTCCTGTGAGTGTGAGGAAATTATTGATCTTTATTCATATTGTATGATGACACCTCGATTAGTGGATTTACTTACACGAGTTCTTTATTTATTACATCCTGTCTACAGCGACGTGCCACCTCAGCAATGTTATACTCTCGATAACGCACCACTTCGCGCAGACGCCGTAGTCTACATGAAAATACATAACGTCGAAGCAGCACGGTACAACGTTCAAGATGTCATGCTAGCAATTCTAAATTTATGTCTAACACAACTACGAGAGGAGGTGGGGAAGCTAACATTGGATGAATCGTTTTCTTCTCGTGAACGCATTAATAAGCAGTTACTGACAAACCTCAATGAGGTTAGTGCTACGTGGGGAGTGGAGATTACGAGGATTGAATTGCAGAATATGGAGCCGTCAAGGGATATTCTTGCAGGTGCGTTCGTGAAAAATAGTATATCCCATTGTAGAACCATTTATTCGTATTGACAACCTAACAGCGCCAGTGTCGGTCAACTATCTGCCCCCTGGACCGTCGCAGCAATGGAACTCCAAATGGCCGCCGAGCGAAAGAAACGTGCAGGTGCGTTCATGAAAAAACAGTATACCCCATTGTAGAACCATTTATTTGTATTGACAACCTAACAGTGCCAGTATCGGTCAACTATCTGCCCCCTGGAACGTCGCAGCAATCCTACGCTCCGAAGGTGAAAGGGCAACATTAATAAACGAAGCAGAGGGAAGAGCATCCGCCACAATTGCAAACGCACAAGCTCAAAAGCAAACCGTGCTTCTACGAGCACAAGCCGAATCAGAAAGGCAAATGGTAGAAGCGAACGGATTGAAAACTGCTATATCGATTGTGGCAAAGACAATGTCAGACTCGTATGGTGCAGGGTATGATGGTAATAGGGAGAAGGAATCGGTTGAGGGTGCTATTCAGTTCCTTTCGTTGATTCGATATTTGGAAACGCAGGCCAAGTTTTCAAGTTCGGAGGGTACGAAGGTGTTGATGTTTCCGAGTAAGAATACTTTGCCCATGACGTATGGGGGACTAAAATTTCTGCTGGATGATTAGTGGTGAGCGCGACAGATTATCGTGAGACTCTGGCTACAGAAATTGAATTCACGTCTCGAGGAGCAATTTGTGGTTCCAACTATTGTTTCATGAGATAATTGATCTTCCCAGACAAGCGCAACTTGACTCAACATAATAAAAAAGGATATTGTACGACAACTTTCTTGCATTGCTCGCATGGAATGCAAATGTTTCATTTGCTTATTTGATCACTGGGCATGCCAAGACATAATGTATTATCTAGCCTTATCAAATGACACGTTGGACCGCACTTTCACTTACCTGTTAAAAGTAGATATCTCTCTCTTATATCACTGTATTATATGTAGGTGAAACATGCACAGTGGCATATCCGCCTCCCATGCATGAATTGTTCAAGGGAGTCTAGTATGGAACTATCGTCCCTTGTAACTTTTGAGTATACCAATACCATATATCCTAGCCGCGCGGTGATACCATCTATCCTCTAGCCACGACAGCAATTGCCAGAAAAAAAAAAAAAATCCATATAATTCCAATATCATCTAAAACACACAAAGTAGCTATTATTTCTTAGGAACTCGCTCAAATATGATATCCAGCAAATGCCATAGCTGAAACCAGACATTCTAAACAGGTTCACACTTCACAAGTATCGTCAGCAGACAAGAAATATAGCCATAGCTATCAATGCAGAGTGGGATCTGGCATCACAGTCTCGGGGTATGCAAGAAGTAAGCGCCAGATAGTTTCAGTATACTCTGGCAGATCACAGGCAACCTCATTTTCTCCAGACTCGCACAGCAAATGGATAGGCAGCTTGTTGTCGCCATTTATTTCCGAGACTGACAGGTCATGCCCTTCTAGCAAATATCTAATGACGCTACAATTTCCTTCACGGCAAGCACAGTGAAGTGGCGAATCTTTATTCTTATTCAATGCATCCAAACAGCTACCATTGAGATCCACCAAGTACTGCACAACATCCGCTGAACTAGATCCACAGGCAATGTGCAAAGGAAACGATAGCTTGTAGTCAGCTACTTGCACAGCTGAGGGATTTCCTTTTACCAACAGCTTTATAGCACCAAGTGATGCATTATTGTGCAATGCATGATGCAGTGGAAGCCAACCATTGCAATCCACTGTATGCATGGCGCTCATGTCTTGTGATTCCTGGGCATACTCCAGCTGGGTGTCTAGAAAATTGACCACAAATGAATCATTTGAATATTTAGCAGATGTTGCCCTTGCAATTTCAAGCGGAGTTTTGCCCTCTCCATCAGTAATAAACACAGCCTCTGGGTGTGCATCAAATAAGAGCTTAACTGCACTGAGATTCTCCTTGAAATTGCCGCATGCAATATGCAATGGTAAGCGTCCTTTGTGCAATGAGTTGTTGTGTTCAAAAGTCTCCTTTGATGCAACATCATAAGCATATATCAACAGCAGTTTGATTATTTCCGCCTGGTTTATTCCAGATGAGCTGGCTGCTTCGTGTAGTGGGAAGTGGCCATTTTGGTCTCTCACATTGATGCTTTCAGGAAATAGATCCAAGAGATACTTTACTGTATCAACGCTGCCCGAGGAGCTGCAGCATGCCTCATGAATTGGCAAGCTACCGACATCTTCTCCTATCATTAGTGAATCTGGATAAGCATCGACAAGTATTTTGCAGAATTCAGGTGATCTGTTGGCAGCTGCATGATGAATTGGAAGGAACCCTTCTGAATCTACATCCCTCAGGGATCCGGGGTCTGCATTGATCAGAAGGCGAAGCACATCAAACAAAGCTCTCCCATCATCTGATTTCGCTCTATAGCAAAGAGTATGCATAGGAAGACTCGCACATATATCTCGTTTACGGATTGCCGCTGGCCATTCATTTAGTAGAAGTTGAACTGCCGCTGATCCAATGTCTATGTTCCTGACAGCAATATGGAGGGGTACTCTCTGAAACCCATCAATCACTTGCAGGGAAGACGGTTCTGATTCAACAAGGAAGACAAGAATATCATACAGATCATCGATATTCGGGTTGGAGAGAAGCGCACAAATTGGAGTGCACATCATGTCATCATCAGCAGTCACCAAAGCTTCAGGATTTGCCTCCACTAACCTCTCAACTGTACCCAGATCCATGTTGGACGTTCGCGTCAAATAATAATGGAGAGGTAAGCCTTGCACATAACTCCCATTAACGCAGACGCTGATTACCCCATCATTAATAAGAGACAAGTGTTTAAGTGCAAATGGCTCCTCCTGCATGAGCAGCTCAATAACGGAGCTAGGGCAATTTTCATTGTCACATGCAAAATGAAGTGGGTACGCAAACGAGTCGTTTTCAGGGCAGAAAGCATGTGTGCTCTCGCGAGCAGCCCCAGGAATAACAAGGAGGAGGTATTCAATTATTTCCAGTGTGATCCTCTCATTCATACACACTAAATGAAGGCAGTACGAATTTTGGAGAGTACGCGGCGGAATCTCTTTGATTTTCTGGCGCAAAACATCCAATGTAAGCGCATCGGATCCACAAAAGCGTTTTAGATCCTCTTCAGCTTCAGCGTCTGCGATATCACTCATGGTATGAAAAGGGAATTAATACGATGGCCTGAGAAAGTTGAGGCGTGGCCACTGTCCGCGGCAATAGCGAATGCGGTGAATAATGTTCCCTTATTTGTCTCTTGCCTCTCTCCATGGTCCATGGCCATGGCAATGGCATCGTGCGAGCGAGTCACACACAGCACACAGCTAGAGTTAGCAGGAGAAGTGCAAAAGCCACACCGCCGACGGGACTTGTTGCACGCGCGCCGGCACGCCGCGTCGTGTTCTCTCTTCAACATAGGAATTAGTAAATGATAAAGCGGGAGTATAATAGTGCGCAGATCTGCACTTTAATCTGCACAGACCTAGTACAGATCTGCACTAAAACAAGATGCCGAATGCCAAAAGGGAGACATCAAGCCCGCTCGAAACATAAAATAATAAAGCTAATAATAATAACACATAACAGCAAATAAATGGACAAACGCAAAGCTCGAGTGATTTGACTTCTTCGCTGTTTTATGCCCATGTCGTCTTCATTACGCCGACTTCATCCGAGTAGAAAATCCGCCTGCAAGAGCCGCTTCTCAATATATAATCATTGCAGACGACAGCTCGCCGTTGGCCGTTTATTCGCTGTTGTGGTGCTTGCCTTCACCTTCACACTAGTTGTGCCTGTCCAATCTTTCCAAATACCACCACGCCACCGCAACGCTATCATCGCGGATCGCCATCACATGAATCGCGTATTCGTTGCTGCCCATCAAGCATTGAAAGCGAATCAGTATTTCACTGGCGTTGCGTTACACGTGGAACATCGACTATTGTGTTCCAAATTTTCATCATCCAGTACGAGACTCTTTCATAGCCATGAGAACAACATGTACGACAATAATAAAATGTCAACCAACAATGTAGGCAATGAAAATCAACAATCTCAACTCACGGAACAATTAGCAACCCGTCTCGTCCAAGGTGTAAATCCCCAACAATCAAAAGTAGATGCATCAAACAAGTTTATCAAACCAATCAAAGCCTGCATTGCTGTCGCTGGGGGAGGATCCAACGCTGCTGCTTCCATTGCATCTACTCCCGGTGCCTCGTCATTATTGCTGGAGTCGATTATAACTTATGATAGAAAATCATATGCTGACTTTGTTTCACAAAATATTGTACAGAATGACAATGAAGATGATGGGGGAAGATGGTTGATGGATCTAGAAAATATCGTGGAAGGAGAGGCTGCCACTAGTTCTGATGATGCAAACAATAATGACCAAAGCACATCATCCTCCAACAAAAGTAATGAAAGTTTTCAGTTCTGCTCCACCCAAGCAGCGATACTCCTCTCACGCTCAGCCCTCCGTCGCTCCTTACAACTCACACCTAGCTTTCAAGATCAAAGTCTACACTGCATTGGTGTAAGCTGTACATCCTCATTAATAGGGAAATTGACACCCGAGGGGGAACCAGTAGGTGGAAGAAAAGGGAGAAGAAGTCGAGCATACATTGCGTGTAGTACTTTGAGAGAGGGGACTTGGGTTTGGGATGTGGACCTTGACGATGGCAGCGACAATCAGGCAACGACTATTCGAAGGTCACGTTCACAGGAAGAATCAGTCATTTCAAACCTCATTCTTTTGGCAATGATGCGGCATCGAGAGCAACAATCATACAAACAACTAGATGGAATTGATGATGAGGATTTCAAAAGACTCTTGAGTCAAGTACTAGATCGTGAGGGGGATACTATTGCTGAAAAGAGGATTGATGGTAGTAATGGGGATGCAGGTGGAAACTCGGCTGCATCTGGAGCATCTCAAATCATCAATGGGGATGCAAACGTTGTCGCTGTCGTCGACAACGCGTCACGAATGGAAGCGCTCTTCTCGGACAACAATATACCATTTTCACGAGATGTCCTCATTGTACCGGGAAGTTTCAATCCTCCTCATCAAGGTCATGTTGCGTTGGCCAATGCGGCTGTATCAGCCTTGCGACGATTGCGGCGAACAGAGAACGAGGAAAATAATGGCAATGATACAATCAACTCATCAAGGCCATATTCTCGCTACTCCTCCCTGTCAACCGTCTCGTCAACATCGTCATCATCCATCTTTAAGAATCTTTGGGATACGGTAGATCAACATTCCGTCGAAAAAATTACAGTCTTTTTTGAGATGAGCGTCACCAACGCCGATAAGCCTCCACTAGATCCAATGGAAGTAGAGCGCCGTGTCAATGTCTTTCCATCATTGCCTTCGTCAGAAATGCCCAAGGATTGGGCTGTCCTTTTGACGAATGCGCCACTGTTTTCACAAAAGACGAGTATACTTGACGATCTGATATCAGGAGGTAATGGTGAGGGTAGTTTTGGTTCGGGAGATCAAATGGGTAGTAGACGAAAGATGAGTTTTGTGTTGGGGACTGATACGATGGTGCGGATTATCAACCCCAAATATTATGGAAATAGTCGGGAGAATATGCTTGAGGCCCTTGTGGATATGAAGGAGAAGGGAGTGCATTTCATTGTTGGTGGGCGGCTAGAGCAGGGTTCTGGGAATGAGTGAGTGTTGTGATTGCATTACCCGTATATGTACCTGTAACTCCAAGACCCATGCTTATTGGATTGCTCCATCCTCATTTGCAAATCACTGTCCGACATAGGTCAAAGTTTGTCAATGGTGAAGAAGAAGTCAAGTCTTTACCACTTCACGTTCAAGAAATGTTTACTTTGTTGACAGAGGAGGAATTTCGTTTGGATATCTCCAGTACCGAATTGAGGAAAAGATTGGAACGATAGCTGCGTGGTATTCTGCGATGACGATGCTCTCATCCATGTTATTTGATGTTTACAACTTTTGTATTGTTTAATTTATCAGACTGGTGGCCACTGGGTCTACCATCTAACAATGATAGCAGTAATCGCAGTGAGAGTTTAACGAGGTGAACCATAACTAATAAGAGTGGAAGAGACACGTAGCCAACCTAAAAGAGTATTGATTAAAAAGTAAAAGATACCTCTATCCAACGAAGGAAGATCAAAGATTCGAACAACTGCGATGATCAAGGTATTCATAATTTGGTTGCTTCTTGCTAGAGAGAAGCAGACATTCATGGTATGATACTTAACATGATTGATTGGCAAATTACACCCTTCACAAAGAAGAACTAATTCATAGTGCAATTACCAATCATTTGCAACAGCACAAGTAAACATAGTAAAAGTAATTATTATTATTCAATTCGTTAGCGAATAGGCAATCCTCTCCATCGCATTCAGCTGCAATATCAACCAGTCCATTCTCATCATATTGAGCAGGGTGTTCTATGTCAATGTATTCCGCTGACATATCCAGCTCACCGGTGAAAGTACCAGCATGAGCCCATTTAGGCATCCATATGCTCCTTATCTTCGATATTTGCTGATGCCATTTCAAACCCCAAAACAATGCAGTCTCTTTGTTGCAAAGATCCTTTTTTGCCGACACACGGGCTAACAAACAATGCTCTAGCGTTGTCAAGTTCTTCCCGCTGGTAAACTTTTCAGGACCTATTCGTTCGAGGCGTTCAATATCCGGTATGCATTCCGGGAAAAACTTTGAAATTTTAGACAATGCTTCATCAAAGGAATGTAAATTCAGCAAGAATCGTGATGCATCTTTGAAGGTGGTGTGCCATTTCCTGTTCACCACAGACAGCCTGCACAAACCAAGGCTCTTGGCATCCCTCTGTTGGTTATCCTCTTTGGACTTCTGCTCCTTCTCTGTGTTCTCAACTGTGGGTGACTTCCTTGATGCGTAGCGTTCTTTATTTTGAAGGATTTTAGCTTCTTCTTATCCTGGTTTTGGTTCTCAGTTTGTTGTTGGAGCTTTCGTTCAAGAAGTTGTATTCTTGAATTGGCATTATTCAATTCAATAACTTTCTCCTGATACATGGCTTTCCACATTTCACAAGACGCGTCATATCCTGCTTACAGTTCAAGTCAGCATGTAGGTAAGTAATATAATACAACAAATCATGTGGGTGGGATTGGAGTCTACTATATGAAATAAATGAGGCTTTGCATACATGCATAGCATCTGGTAGCTCAGAAAGTGCACTCCTGTCTGTGATGGTGCAAAGTCACTGGTAAGAGCCTAACAAGAGATTATGGTCAGTTCTGAATCCGTATAATGTACGGTCTGAATCTGAGTAATGTATAGCATACACATTCTTGTTAACCCCCAAACTACCTGATGTTACTGAATATTGTTTTTGCTCAAATGCTGGTCGTGGATCGTAAGCTCATGGCATTCTGAAGCATATACATATACCTGACCATAATATATTGGACCTCCCATTGTCTACACCACCGGTAAGAGTTCAACTAGAGAGTAATGTCAGCTCTGAACCCTTGCAATGTTTAGCATCCATGTCCTTGCACATCCTAGAGTACCTGCTGGTATTGGGTGTGGTCAAAGTATTTGTATGTTTTTCACTGTTTGCCGTAGGGGGTTCTTATGCACGCGGTAGGTTCATGGCATTCTCATTCTTGGGCATATACCCGACCATACACTATATCTCCCAGGGTCTAGTATATTGAGTATAATATAACAAGAGAGCGAGACAAGCTCTGAGCCTGTGTAACACACGTCATTAATATCCTTATACACCACGAGCATCTGCTGGTAATGATGGTATGGGGTGTTTTCGCTGATGGAGGGGCTGTATACGGGGGTAGGATCATGGCATTCTGAGTCTGAGGCATCATATACATGGCAATAGGTTGCATATCCCATGGTCTAGAATATTGGTAAGAGCCTGATAAGAGAGTGAGGCCAGCACTGAACCTGTGTAACACACACCATTAACGTCCACACGTACCATGAGCATCTGCTGGTACTGTGTGTTTTTCGTTTTCCTGGAGCTGGAGGTGGCGGGGGGATGTGTATGGGTAGGATCATGGCATTCGGTGTTAAATTCATGGCCATATATTGTATCTCCCAGGGTCTAGAATATTGGTAAGAGCCTAATAAGAGAGTGATGCCAGCACTGAGCATGTGTACCAAACATTATGCATGTCCTTACACACACCATGATCATCTGCTGGTACTGTGTGGCTCTTTTTGCTGGAGGGGGGCTGTGTATGGCTGTGTACGATATAGGCTCATGGTATTCCGAGGCATATACCTCACTAATAAAAAACAGGTTCCAGACCATACATATGGTAATGATAATGATATACCACCAGTAATACAGCGATACAACATGTGGCATCCATATCCTTTCACACCTGAAGCACCCTGGCATTGCTAAAAGCCTCATTTTCAATATCTGGGGCTCCTGTGCACAGTAGGTTCATGGCATTCTGAGGTATATACCTCACTGTACTTAAAAAGAACAGGGTCTAGACCATATGCAAGGTCATAACAATGATATACAACCACTAATACAGCAACAAAATGCATGGCATCCATGTCCTTATGCCCCCCGTAGCACCCCGGAGTCACCGATAGCTACATTTTAAATCGAGCAGAGTTACCTACACAAATGTACTTTTTCCTCATAGTCAACAACCCCCCAACCCAAAATTCATGTTATAGGTCATAAGGTCAATAGCACATGAATTGAACTCCTGAGGGATATTTTTGTCTGACTCAATGTATTACCCCAGTATGGGCATAAAAGGGTGGGCAATTGCACCATTATTTTGGCTCAAATCCCAAATAATGGCCAATCATGCGGTCGGTCCAGTGCGCGCGGCAATTTGTAATTTCCCGCTCTATGACGTATGAGATCCTATGGTAGAAAGCCACGTTGGAGTTCTGAAACGGCCGTTGCCCTCCGGCCGGCCGGCTCGCTCTCTTCATTCGACCTCCGCCTCCGCGTTCTCATTTCTCATCCGTTCTTCTTTAGATGTGTTTATGTCAATCCATCATCATCGCATCATCGCATCATCATCGCATCATCACCGCTACTCCCAACCATTCATGTTCCTCATTCATGTTCCTCAATGAACATCAAAGGACGCATCCACCATGATCATGGTATTACTACGACCACCATGATATGATCACCATGACCATGATACGACGACCACCATGGCATAGTGCGGCCACCTTCGCTAACCTCGCCTCCTCGCTACTGCCATGGCCCATGGCCAGTAGCAGTAGCACCACTGTCTCGCTGTCTCCATCCGTACAGATCCATAGTACGTAAGATGGCGCTTCTCATCTCATCGTGCGTTCGAATCGTATCGTCGAGTACTCTCGCCGACCTCGTAATTATTTTTGAGCCATTTTTGAGTCCGTGACGCAAATGCTCTTCTCTTCTTTCCGCGGCCAACATCAACAGTGAGCGGCCATGGTCATGGTCATGGTCATGTAGGTATGTATATTCACACGCACGCACCTTCTTTTTCTTCTTCACACACTCCTTCTTTCACTCACACCTAACCTTCTCACTATCTTCTAATACTTGCAGCAATATCGTCATTCATGTATTCTCAGGTCGACGCCGGCCGAAGGCTATGCGCGAGGATTAGACCCACAATCTTCTAATACTTGCAGCACGCCTGCCTCGGCCAAACCTCGCCCCACACGAGCGGACGACGACGGTCCGTCCTGCTTCTCGTCCTTACGGTGTTGCTGGCGCTGACATTCCAGTATTCATTGGCCCCAGCGATATTGGGGGACACGAGCAATTGGTGGAACTTATTTCGAAAGGCTGGTGTGGGGAAACATGTGTTTCATAGTTGGACGGATGGATGTGATGGTTATTTGACAGAAGTAGAGGATGATGCATCCAAGCTATCGGGACCGTATGGACAATGTGCTGGGAATGCCGGAGTGTATCGCCCTACATTCGTCTCCTTTCTCTTTTTTGTATTTGCCGCCGTGGCATCTTACCTCCGTCCTTCGTTGAATCGAGAAGTATGGCCTGCCAAATATTGCATATACCTCTTTTTGGTATTGGGTTCGGTGTTCATGTCCAACCATCCTTGGTTCTTGGGAATTTTCCTCCATCTGTCGCGAATCTTTTCCATGATGTTCATTGTAATCCAACAAATTATCCTCATTGATCTGGCTTATAATTGGAATGATAGCTGGGTTGGTACGTATTGAATACATTATGATTGAACCATTCTTTTCTATTCTACGTGACTCATCTTTCTTATAACAATTCATCTTTATATTATTCCACATGACCCCTCATGCAGGCAAGGCTGATTCTGCAGATCGATTGGAATGGGGAAGTGGGGCAAAATGGCTCCGCGCAACGATTGCTGTATGTGCAGCATTTTATGTATTGTCATTTGTAGGAGTTGGTCTGTTGTATCATTATTTCAGCGGGTGTGGAGGGAACACAGCAGTCATTACCATGACCTTATTTGGAATTATCGCCGTAACAGTGGCACAGTTGAGTGGGTTTGAGGGGAGTTTACTGACTTCTTCTGTTATATCTTTGTATGTTGTATATCTGGGATATTCAGCAGTGTCCAAGAACCCAAACGGATTGTGCAATCCTCAACTTGCCAAGGAGAATGATCCATATGATATAATTATGGGATTGGTGTTGACCGCTCTTAGTTTAGCATGGACTGGATGGAGTTGGACTGCTGAAGATCGATTGAGTGGCGATGGTGTGAAAAAGGCACGATCTTTAGGAAAAAGTGGCAGTACCTTTCGACGAGGGCAGGATCCATTGCTGGACTTAGATGACCCCTTTCTCGAATACAATGACGAGGATCGACCACCATCAGGAATTGCGTTGGGCGCCGGCGATGGCGAGGATACTCTATCGTCTCATTCATCTGAGATATGGAAATTGAATGTAATTTTGGCCTTGGTCTCTTGCTGGGTTGCCATGTCGCTCACAGGATGGGGATCCATTTCGGGTGGTATCGCAATGGAGGAAGGCATGGAGATTCATACTGCGGCAAATCCTCAAGTAGGGAAGGTGAATATGGCCATGATTGCAGTTAGTCAGTGGGTAGCTCTGTTATTGTATGCTTGGACTCTTGTGGCGCCACGATTGTTTCCTGATAGAGAGTTTGCCTGAGGAAACTGTCAAGAAAAGTAATTGGATTTATTTTGTAGAGATAAATGCATTATTGTACCAGTACGAGATTATTTTTACTCGCGTTTCAGTCGCATTGATCAATTAGGAATTCTCACTAGATCTGACTTTTCATTGAAACCAGCATCACTCGTTCTGTATCCGGGTCTCTCCGTTTCCCTCTCGTGTACTTGAGGTTCGTGCTGGAGGCTAGCTACAACATCTCTGCGGGCCAAGCAAGGTGTATTGTAAATATCCTCTGCTGCCACCCTCTGACACAAGTTTCACAGCAAGCTTCTCCTCTCTCTCTCTTTCTCTGGGCGCTGCGATGCAAAGACATCATGAGACATGCATGCTGAGACGCATGCCCTGTCCCCTACCCTGTCTTTTCGGTGTTCGCAATTCGATCATCGCCAAATTGAACAATTCACAATCCACGGCGGAATCTGTAATACTACTCGCTAAATACCATTTCACTGCATGCCGAACTTGTTGACATAAAAGATGTGGTAGATACGATACAACTCGCACAAACTCGCAATGCAAAAAGAAGACGAATCTCGTCCAGATCAGATAACTTCTTCATAACAATAGATTGTCATCGTACGATATCTACAAACATAAAACATAATCCGCTCTGAGCCCCGCTATTCACCATGCTCCGCAACAACAATGAACCCCTATTCCACAACAGCTACGACAACGACGACGCCCTAACCGTCCAAGTGTCAGATGCCAACTCCAACCTCGGCAATCTTCTACTCGAAGCTGACTGGGAAGAAGCGTTGGACTACCTCGCCACCCCCGAGGGGCAGCACGATGTCAATGCCAAAAACGATCCGCTCGGCCTGTTCAGCAAACAGTCGTCTACTAAAATCAAGCACGATCAAATCCCAAATTGCAAAAATACCGCATTCTTTGCAGCACTCTTCGTTCGTGCACCGTATAAAGTTATAGAAACCATTTGCAGCATGGAGCCTTCTCATGTTGACCAGCCGCAGGATTTGATGTATGCTCTCTCGATCATTCCATCGGAGGAGGAATTACGATCGCAGGAGTTGCATCGAAAAATCCCCCTTCGGATACGCGCTTGGACGGCGGACGAATATAATCAGATTCTCAATCTACTCGTGCAGATATTCATCTCTTCGACATCTCCCCCATCCTCATTGCTGAACTATTGGCCATCCTGGGTTATTGGTACCTCCAAGGTAGCTATGACACCATTAGCTATTTCAGCATACAACCCTGATGTTTCACCAACGATCGTCCAGCTTCTTTGCACACTGGAACCGAAAGCGATGGAGAAGGAGTGTAAATTCCACGGACAACCTATCCCACTCATCATAGCAGCTGCTTCGCCATTGCCTCCCAAACTATCGGCTGGATACAACGATGCAAAGATGCGTAGATGGGAGAAGGTCAAGTTGATGATATTGTCCAAGGCATGGTACGATGAACAAAATGAAATTTTGTTGAAGGCAGTTGATTCTAGCGAGACACCGGATAAGAAAAGCCCATTATTGACTGCCTCGCCTCCACCAGAGCCTACATTGCAACAGGTACAGTATGCATGCGAAGAAGCCATCCAAAGGAATGAATGGGAACTAGTTCGTGAGTTTTTGAAGCACTATCATACAGGGTACACCGCCAGCAAGGTGGGAGTGGAATTGGTGGTGAAAGGTGATGAATTTCAACCAATACAAACAGCACTGGGGGAGCGTGATAAAAAAGTCAATACAACAAACGAGCGCAAACTAAACGCTCAAGAGAAGGCACAGGCGCGCGAGGAATGGCTTCACAATAACATGGGACTTGCGATGTATCCAATTAATGCAGTATTGGATTTGGTATCGGCTGTGATTCCGACGTCTATGAATCAAGATGATGCCGATAGTGGGATTGTATCGCCCATGTCTTAGAGCAGCATGTTGGTTTGCTTTTGTCCTTGTTGATGGACTACTATTTGGAACTCAATCTTCTGGTCTTACATGTGAAAATAATGGATGTCGAGTACATTGCGACGCATTCGATTGTAGTACAGTCTTCCAATATAATGAGACATGAAAGTAAAAATGGCTGCTATGTGTTTTACAATAGCGAAGTTGTTTGGTAAAGTAAATGTTGTCTTAATTCTGTTACACGGGTAGAGAACGCCGGTCCAATATGTTGTTTGACACGTCGATAGGCAAGGTATCATACAAAAGCATATCGATATACCTTGAAACCCTTCGGTTTTGTTGAGTCAAGGAGTTCCAATTCTCTCTGCTCAGACCGACTGTATAGAATGGCATTTTCACTCAGGACCTTGACCGTTGTTAGGCGTGGAATACTATGAACAAGCCCCAGCTCGCTAATCGTAGACCAGGGCAGATGCTTTCCGTCGCACCAAACTCATCCTCTAGCAGTGATATCAAAGTACCATCTACTAAAATTTTGAGGCTTTCGCTCGCATCGCCTTGTTCCCAAATTATGTCACCGCAGTTGTATTCTTCTTGAGAGGAAAGTGCGTAAAGGGTGTCGATATCGTTTACAGCAGCTCCAAGACATAGGGTGTGATCTCTTAACGCTTATTCCATCAGCAAATCACATAAACATGATTGGCAGAATGAGACGAACAGCACATCAGTTTCCTCTTGACCTTGTGTATACGTGGTGACAATAGTTGATTCATTGGTGTCATAATATTTTAGAATGATATATCATGGATTGTGAATTGCATCTTTGTCAGTGTTCCAGCATTATTTGACCAACAGTGAACTGTTTACGTGGCACACAGAGAAGACGATATTAATGTTGGAACATATATTCAGCTAGTTACACAGCTTGCATAAAGAAAGAGTCAAATAAGGCTATATCCTAGCCCTGCCCCATGCCTTTCGAAAACTGATCTTTCACTACAACAGCATTTGGGGTTATCCATCAAGGCTGCATTGCTTTTTCTTTGCGCCATGTTACTCCTCCCTGAAGATGAGCGCACCCTTCTTGTTCTTGACATTTTTGGTGAATCCATCATCACAAAAAGTTTAGACCTTGAGCCCCATGCCTACCTAAGATATACCCCCTATTTTCTTGCATTGTTAATGCATCCTTCGCGGCTACACTTTTTGTGACTTTTGCCCCATGCTGAATACATACGCTCCCATTCTGAGCATAGTTCGTGCATCTTACATAGTTGCAAAGTGCATGCCTGTCCACATGCCTCTTGCAAACTCCATATTTATGGCTTTGCGTGTGCATTCTCCGTAAAGACATATAAGAGACTTTGCCCCATGCCTCATGCATACATCCCCTTCAACCTTTTGGTTTGCACATTCATCATGAATGCAAATGTATTGCTTCTCAGAATGCGTCCTGCAAACTCATCCCTTCTTGGTAGTTAGGGTGATGCATCCATCATGGACACACGTGTTTTCCTTTGTCCCATGTATCATGCACACACCTTCTGCCTTGGCATAGTTTGAGCATCCGTCAAAGGCACAAGGTGAATCATGTGTTCCATGCCTACGGCACACACCTCCTACCTTGGCATTGCTGGTTAGGTTTAGGTTTAGATTTAGATTTAGATTTAGATTTAGGTTTTTGGTTCTTTGTTGTCTATGAGTGGGTTCTGCAAATCTGCTCAAAAGATTACTACCCACTGGGGTATCACCACACTCGCTCCAGACACAGCCGATAGATATGGAAGCCGTGGGGACCGGTAACCACCTGAAGTTCCCACCCACTGATTGCTCATCCCATGTTGAGGACAGCCAGCCCATCCAAGTTGATTCAAGTCCGAAAAGGCAGAATGTGTTTTACATTTGGGCTTGCTATTCAACTGCTGCTGGATAGCATTGTATCGTTTCAAGTCCTCCTTCTGCTGCAACTCAAGTGCTTCCCTCCCATCTTCAACTACCTGACTCTCCTCCTATACTGCACATGCATCCTTGTGAACATAATCCTCGGTTAAATCATCCAAAAGCAAAAGGGAACATCATCCTTGGGAGAATTATCCTTGGGGACCCTTATTTCGTCCTCTGCTACAGGTGTATCATCCTTGGGGATGGGAACCTCTCCGTCAGGGTGACCCCCCCAGTTCTTCAGGATTATCAAGAGGAATCATCTCATGCCCCCCCTTCTCCCCATATCCCCCCCTTGACAGACTCCTCCTCCTCTTCCTCTTCCAAAAACTTGTCAAACAAAAAGTCCCTCTCCCTCGTAGCTTTTGACTCCCTCTGTTGCTCTAACTGTTGCTCTAATAATATATCTTCCTTCACCTGAATTTTGGCCACACAGTTAGACTGGCATTCTTGAGTGTTTGGCGAAGTTTCTTTGGATTGTTGGCCAAATAGTCCTTACTGCCATGGTTTCTCTGGAGGGATTCTAGACTTTTCAACGTTGCCCCACATAATACACATACATAAAAGGGGTATCTAGGATCAACAACCAAAAAAGACTTCTCCGCAATTTCACCCTCATCTCCCTCATCATTAGAGACCAGAAATGAATACCTTGGAGTTTCTCTGATTGTCCGGTGCCTCTGACTGGCCAGTCTTTGCCGCCCGTGCACTTCAAGTGAAAAGCTGTTTCTTCCTATTTTACGTAGGAATTAGTACATATTTACAAATACATAACTCACTTTCTGTTCGTCACCGCTCCGCTGAACTTTATTGGATATCGCATTTACATCAAGGCAATGACCTGAGGGGTGGTACTTTATTTCACCCCCTAAACATGTTTTTCCACATCTGTTTAAACCTGACGATCGCCAAGTTAAATGATGTCTGTCAGGTTTTGAGATCGTAGCAAATTCATAAAAACTCATGGAGAAATGGATTACTAACCATCTATGGTGAGAGGTCCCGTATCATAGGAAAGAATGATACTTTTAAATCTCGGTCTCTAATGCACATTTTGGAAAAGCGAGCAAAGTTAAAGTTTATAATATTGATTCTACCTTTACTTTTGCAAAGTTAGAGTTAGCAATATTGATTAAACAATCCCGTCTCATACTATGGAGGACCCACCATGCATCAATGTCCAAGTTAGAATGAAACTTCAACATCATTGAAGTGTTGCTATTGGACGAGGTGTTGTTTTTAGCTGCCACAAGTTCCAGAAAATCCATTTCCCTCCAAAACGACAAAGCATGATTTACCCTTGACCCTAACAGAGCTCTTGTTTTTCTTTTTTATGGTTCGTGACTGAATCCCACTATGCCGATAACAATACCACCGCCGCCGCAGCAACCCACCCCATATACCCCCCATGGGACCCACCACAACTTGAGCATGGTGGCTTGTTCCCCCATCCGTCTCCTTGCCAATGGGCGCTGCTACTTTTTGGCCTTTTGGTAAAACAATTGTTCATCATCATCACCCTCCTGAAAATGAAAATGGTTGCTCGTGGCCATATTTTCTTTGCCTTCGCTCAGACTGGCACCCCTCAGCACCGTACACCACCCCCTACATCCATTGTGTCACCCCCTTGCTGCTTACCAATACTCCCGCCCTCAGTGGCAGAGATATGAAAAAGTTGGAGTTAGCTTTTTGAAAAAGTTGAAGTTAACCCTTTAGAACCCAACTTCAACTTCGCATGTGTAGAATAAGTAGAACTCAGATGCATGACTAGCTGACCAAGGTAGTATATATCATTGAGAAGATGATGCAGATAGATGCTTAACAGTACTCCGGGTATGGACGCCAGCTGGCGTCCACTTTTTACTAGCTTTGTACNTACACGTGGAACATCGACTATTGTGTTCCAAATTTTCATCATCCAGTACGAGACTCTTTCATAGCCACGAGAACAACATGTACGACAAGAATAAAATGTCAACCAATGGCGGTTAGTGGCGGAACATTTTTTGATGTGGTCTCTTGTGGTTTGTGAATTTGTGGTTGTGGTTTGGTGCTCGGCCGGCCGTGCGACATCCAAAATCGCTCAGGTAGATATTAGACGGAGACGGTCCATTGACAAACTACGGCCTACAATACGGCCAACTTTTGCTACTACGAACTGTGAATATTATTGAAGGAGCGCCCATTATTGAAGGTCAACGCCATCAGATATGGATGATCTAACTGGATTCCGCATACGGAAGGCGAGCGGGATAATGGGAGCGGCGGAACCTCGACCCGAGGCGCGACAGGGCCATGTCATGCTGCGGATCACTCCGAAGTGTGTTCTGCTGTTTGGAGGGCGGGGGAACTCGATCAGAGATACACATGGTAGAAGTGGAGGGCGGCGATATCTCAACGACACGTGGCTTCTGCATGGGGGGCCATCGGCGGCGTTGGATGTTGACGAGGGACACATCAATGACGATAGCTTCTGGTGGGAGCGGGTCGAATGCAGGGAGCACGTGCCGTCCCCTCGATGGAGCTGTGCGGCGGCGGTGATAACAAACGAAGCGATGGGAACAGTGGTGGTGCTGCACGGTGGACGCGGCGACCAATTTTTCGATGATCTTTGGCAGTTTGAGCTCGCTACTAGATCGTGGAAAAAGCTTACCCCCAAGGGTAAGCTGCCACCGGCGCTGAACGGACACACTCTCGACTCGTGCGGAGGAACCTCTGCGACATGTGCATCAGCAGAAACTGTGTTCCTGTTTGGTGGGTCCTGCTCGGCTGGGCGCGAGCGGCAGTACAATGGACGAACCTTTCGTCTTGATGTAAAGTCGCTGAGATGGTCCATCGTGTCGGACTATAACTCGCGTTGGCGTTGGGGCAGATCAAGTCCATGCCCAAGGTATTGGCATGCTTCCATTCATGATCCTTCTGGCAGAGCATTTTACGTGGTGGGTGGCTTTGGATTTGATGCATCTGGCGAGGAGGTGTATTATGCGGATGTCTGGAAGTTTGACGTACATGCTCTGCGGTGGTCACAGCTACAGCTCAGAGGGCCCAAAGTGTTCAAAGAGCGCAACCGCTGCCAACTTGCTATCGTTGATCAGACTACACTGATGGTCAATGGGGGAAACTTAATTGAGAACCATCGCGACATATTTCTGGGAGACGTCATCTTGATCGACCTGAACACGGGCTCCGTCAAGTTGCCCCCGAATCTGGAGGATGGCACTAGAGCAACTCGATGCGTGGGGCATCACGCATTGATTCCAACGAACAATCCCAGGGCATGGCTGATCCATGGCGGAGAGAACGGAGTCCAGCGTTTTGCAGATATTCTTGTTCTATCTGTCGAAACACGTTCAGGCTGAGAGCTACCTAGTAGTTGAATATCTCTGAAGCAAGCTTGGACGATGGCAATCGACTTTGGCGCACATGACAAAAACACTCAGAATGGTTTGTTCAGGCGGAAGTATAACAGCAAGAGGATGGCGTTGAATAAAGGCTGAGAAGGCCCATGGATGGATCAATGTGAGGGCCGAGGGTGAGGGAGACCAAAGGATAATGTGGATCTGTCTGATATCTCTTTTGAGCCTTTCGAGAGCTTCTTTGAGAGGTACGACAATCTTTACAAAAGCCAATGAAAAATAGAGGCTGATCTGAGGTTTCGGACACTCTGGTCAATCCAGCAAAAATCATGTGCTATTATATGAATTATGAGGAGAAAATAAAATTTATAGAGATGTAAACGAATGCCGAATGCCGATCCATAATGCTGTATTACTAGCACTAGATAACAGGATAGCATTTAACATCTAAAAATCAGCAATGCACATTATGGATCTTAGCTGTTGAGTAGTAAGCAACACTATGGGATTTCAATCAGACACGACGGAGAATTGCCTGTCGCCATCGACCGTTTTCTCTGTGACCGTGAATTTGTCGAAGAACTGACGCACCGACATTGCAGTCTGGAACTCGTCTTTGGCGATGTTGCCGCATTCGATGTTGTTGGCCATACGAGCGTCGAAACGTTCGAGCGGAGCGGCAAACACGTACAATAATCTCAGCTAATAAAAGTTGGCGTGCAACCTTTGGTGGCAAAATAGGAAGTATTGGGCCCATACTTTAAGACAGTCTCGCCAGCCACTGAGATTGCTAACCAAAGAAGAATGACACATTATTGTCTTAAATGATAACGTGAAGCACACACACACAGAGAAAAAGCCTTGAATATGGCACCAAATTGACTTTGCATCTAACATCTGACATGATATGCACTCGTATCTTTTTTTTTGATCATTCGTTATTGTCTTAAATGATAACGCGAAGCACATACAGAGAGAAACGGCCTTGAATATGGCACCATATTGACTTTGCATTCTAGCATCTAATATGAGATGCACTCGTATCTTTTTTATTGATTGTTTCATTTGCGACACAGTGTATGAATCGCCCCAACGTCTGTTCTTGGCTAGAGATTGTATTTTATATAATGACTAGCATCTCGTTTTACTCACAAAGCCTCAATATTATTTTTGAGTCGATTTTTATTACCACCGGAGCTAGTAACATACCACGAGAGCCAAGGAAAACTGCAATAGTTAACAGATCAGTTTATGTATTCCATATTTGTAAATAATGATATAAATAATGTTAAGCCGATCTATTTGATAAACCATTTAATATTTTGTAAAGAAGAAGAGTTTCAGGTAATCAGGATAATTTCTGCAGATCAGGGGGATTTCT
>JAZGVS010000064.1:0-23181 GCA_037356235.1 Bacterosira constricta
ATAAAAAACAATTGAATTGAATCCAAATAAAAAATGATCAAACGAAAAGATTCCAGAGAAGGACACACTGAAAGTGCCTCTTCTAATTTCACTACTACCAGTTGTTGTGTTAAAGACGGTCAAGCGGTTTGAACCCTTTACGAGTATTTTTTTGTACCAGAGCTACATACGACGAAATAAAAGGTGGCCGGTTCGAGTTGGACCGACACAGTAGGCCACAGATTTATCACATAAAGTATGATACTTTGATTGTGGCTTCTAAACACGGAGTGAATCTGGTTTCGCGCAAAAGTATATGTCCATTGGTAGTTTTTGGGCCAACATCTACGTATTCCTATGCAGAAAACAACCGGCCACCTTTTACACAACTGGGAAATAACGAAAAATGGCATTGTATCATCTCTAACTCGTTCCACACCGACATTACTAAAGTAAAAGCTTATATGGAAATTATCACCTAATCTATAGCTACATTGTGATGTAATTTTCTGGAATGTTCTTAGGGGTGCTCTAGGTGATGTACATCAAACTGGACACCTTTAACTCAACAACTGGCAGAGATCTCCAATGCCAACCTACCCCTGAGTCATGTGGTCCGGGTTCAGAAGAAGAAGCACTTTGTGGATCTGATGGTTGTGACAAGGGTTTAGTTTGTTGCAAGGACTCCAATATCAATGGCGACTTTTGCTGTGTCCCAAAGGCTGATTGCTCAAAAGACGCTCATGTTAGAAATCAGGATGGTTTATGTATCAATATGCCGCCAGGAAACCAAACACAGAGGCCAGCGAGGAAATCACCACAGAATCCAATGGAGAATCCAATGGGGAAGCCCCAAGGAAAGCCACCAAAACCAAGTGGGGGGTTGTGAAAGTATCTAGGAAGTCTGAGGAAGCCACTACTAGGGAAAAGGAAATTGCAGTCTAAATTTAACTTGAATTTATTCAGCTCTTGCTAACCAGCTTCCAATGTTGAGACTTCTTCTCAATTTTCTCAACCTACCCAGCTTTTGGTTTTGGATCTGTCCCAATTGTCTACTCCTCAACATCAAATGAAGAAACCTACAGAGAGCCCAAATTTCCATGCTTATAAGTTGTGATTGGAATATAAGGAAACGGACAAACCATCTACTGTTGAAGTCACAGACATACATGATGTAGGTAACAATATATTCACACCCCCCCCCAAGTTCCTCAAATCCATATTTTTCTAATAGGAATAATCCTCAACTGGAATCGGCATGACGCCATAGATGGTGGAATCAGAGCGCGGCGTTTATATTGAAAAGTCGAGAGGTTTCGAAATTATGTTGCAAATGTACCATACACAGAGAAGGAGGTTGAGGTGGAAATGAGTGTTGCAATAATATTATTGTGATGGTTTCAAGGTCATTTAGTGGAGGATGAGGGGATCATCAGTTATTTGGGTGCTTTGTTTTGTTTTCACTTCTCATTGATCTACCTATCAAAGATTTAGATTCTTCTATCATTTATATTTATATGTCAGCTTCTTGGAGATACTAAGGTTGTCTAGAGAAAATACAACTAATACATTAGGTATTCTTTGTGCAGAGTAAAGTCAGAAATAGTTATGAAGAAGGAATCATAGAGAGGTGTACATTAATACATTCTAAGATGAGAGGTGGCCGTTCTCATTGACTTATCTTCAACTTCACCTTGCCAATAATGAAAAATCTTACATGATGCATGTAAGCCACGATTGGAACACACACTGACAATAATAATGGCAATTTGGAAATGGTCCAATCATCTGCTGTTGCGTAGGTGACAATAAATTCACCCCCCCACAAAATTTCCTCAAATCCAAATACTCTGATTAGGATGGAATTGAAATGACACAATAATTTGATGGAATCAGCGTGTGATTTTTATGATTAAATGATGAGACGATTTGAAATCATGTTGCAAGTGTACCATACACAATACAAGTCAGGTTTAGGTCTAGGTTTTTGGTTCTTTTTTGTCTGTGAGTGGGTTCTGCAAATTGCTCAAAAGATTAGCACCCACTGCGACATTGCCACACTTATTCCAGAAACAGCTGATCGATATGGATTCCACCCAGAGCAGTATCCACCTAAGTTCCCACTCACTGATCAATCATCATATGTTACCTCTGGTCTCACAATAAGATAGGAGGAAGAAATGGATCGCTACCCTGTCAAAGTGTCGTTCAGCAGTGGGGACATGGACAAAAAAATAATTGTGAAAAATGATTATGCTTTTCTCAAAGGCTCCAACAGCTAATCCTTGTTTGCTATTTGATGTTAGAAAAGTGAGGTTATAATTAGGTGATGAACCAATATCAGCCAAGCTCTGCAACTAGATATCATGGTGAGCCATAGGGGAGCATTTCCAAGCTTCTCACCCCCCCCTACCAGGAAGTGAAAGTCGGACAATCTATTTCTATTGTGCTGTACAGTTTTACTTGGACATGGAAGTCAACAACTCACCGTCACTTCATCATGGTGCCATACCGGTCCCTAGTAGGAAACTTTTAGAAGGATGCCAACATTGAAGCAAGTGTGAGTGGAAATATGACTATGGTAAGTAGATATGGGGATGGATAGTTTTTTCTTTGTCGATTACATGTAGTGGTAGAAATTATTTAGAAGTACGTAAATAGCGGGATCTGTTGTAACCTGTTGTATCATAACAGTGACAGACCTTGTAGTTCTGGCCAGTTTAGTTTTGGCAGGAAATCTGTGCAATAACTGACAACCCCAACCAACAACCAACAACAACACGCCAATCTAAGATATCTTCACCATGGACCATGCTGGACCACACTGGGAATACTCACCAAGCAAGCATCACACAAATTAGTGAAAACCACTGACATGACAATCTCACTATCTTCCGTCCCGTGCTGACACCAACACACTCCAATTCCAACCTTGTTCAAACTCATCCGACACCAAGTGAGGAGGACCAAACAATGAAAATTGGCGCATCTGAAGGCACGAACCTGGACCGGCGCGGCTGATTTTGTATCTATTCCTATGTGAAGGGTAAAATGGCAGGAAATGACGCAATCCTTCCATATCCAACTTGGATACATTGATTTAGTCACTTCTCGCAGAATATCTACATACATAGGACTTAGTATTACATACGTACTCAATAGTGATACTGAAATTGTGTTCTATCCAGAATATGTGGGATTGGCATGGATGCTTAGCATTTTGAATTTAGGATTACTATCTTTAGATTTAGAAAGTGGGAACCACACCCAGGAGGCTGGTTGGATGCTGGCTCGCTTATTGGTGTGTAAAGCGCGGCAACGGTTGGCCTCCCAAAGTTATTCCTATTGTTTATGTAAATCAACAACGGTTGATAAGTATATAATTAACGTAGCCCTTCTTATATGTATGTATGTATGAGGCATCACAGGTGGGGATACATAAAATTGGCTGCGCTGGTCCAGGATCGTGCCATCTGAAGCTCATTTATTGTTAGGAGATACCTAAATGCCATTGGCAACATCAGAAAACCTCTCCTTCAGCCGCAACCAACGAAAATTTGCCCAGCGTGTCAACTCGAGCAACACCTAGATTGCGTCATCTCCACTAAATCCATCCATTCAGTGCCCAATTTGACCCTCTCTGCGAGCTTAGTAATAATACTGGGTAATGGAAACTACAACCACCACCCACCAGAACCAGAACCAGAACAATAACAGTTCCTTGTAATGGCCTCCCTTTTAGGGTTAACTTAGGAATGATTCAATGTCACAACTGATGCAATGCACCTCAATTGCAAGTTTGATGCCATGGGCTGATCATTGGGATTACAACCGGTGTAGAAGTTGATTGTGTTGTGATCTGAGCGCAGTGACGTGTTTTAAGCCAACCAAGAAATATTTTGCCTGTAGGTAGTTTGATAGTGATAGATTTGGACCAGGAGGAAATATATTATGTGTTCCTGCTTGTGACCATTCCAAATGCATACAAAATTAAAGTCAGTTGTGCACTCGATTCAATCATGTTGTGTAAGGTGTATCTTGGTACGTAGGGACAGTACATCATGCGCAATAGCTATGTAGGAATGTGTAGATACCATACAGAAAAGAGGATGGCCTTAGGATTCCTCTCAACTCACAATTTTGGTGATTCTCAACAGATGAGGAACTTGCTGGAATAACTTGCCGCATCATTCAACATTGCCATGAAAATCTTTTGCAAGCAAAACAACCTACAGTAACCCACATTGATTTTGAACAGATGCAACAATAAACAAAAAAACGAAATGCACAAGATTACACTTGCTTTCACAGCTCATATTTTTTTGTGTAGAACGAAGAAAGTAAAACACATACAATACCTACAATACCATCATCACATCATGACCATCTATATACCGACATCTCCAATGACCACCCTTGCTCTTAGCTATGTGCCGCCCAGGCTCTGTCGGTTGCCATCATCGCCATTCAGGCAGCCATTGGGATGAGTTTTCCTCCATAATCAACCATCCACTCTGGTTCATCCATTGTGTCTCCATACATCATTGCCTCTACAGCCTTTGCCTTTGGGGCCAACCGCATCAAGTCTATGCCACCCAACCATATCAGCTTGCCTAATAAGCTTGTGATGCCAAAGTTCTTTGGCAGATTCATCCCCCATCCACTTCAAGATGTGTCTGGCATGTCCGTTGGTTCAACCAAGAGAAGACTGGCAAACTGACCATTCCGTTTGCGTTTCCATTCAACCAAACACAGCCACATAACCAGTCCTACAAGGCCCATGTATTGGCACCCTTCACTCAATCCACCCGTGTGTAGCCTTTGTAATTGGTGCAGACAAGGAGGCACACATGGTTCACATCATGGCTCTCTACTCATCATTAAGTGTTATATCTCTGGGCTTGTTTCTGAATGCAGAGTCGTTGGGACACACCTCTCTGGTTTGGATGCTGAGTTCAAGGCAGCAACAAACTTTGCTATGGAAAAATGCCGTGCAATTACAATGGTAGGCAAGAGATTTGTGGAGATCACCAACAAGAAAAATTACTTTGATTTGAATAAATCTGCAGAGCGAGAACTGATGAAACCGCCTTGTAAAATGCCCGACAATGGGTTTTCAAAGTACCTTGACACGTTTGGATCAACTGACGATATTCTTAGCCATGATAAAGCCTGCAAAAGTGCGTACGATCAAGCCAAGGTTGATATGCATACATCTACTACATGCCTTGATGGAGAGAAGAGAGCCAAGGATTATCAGACTGTGCCTACCGGTGCAATTGAGTCTCGGCCATCATCAATACCCGGCTCACAGCCAATGCTCTCATCTCAGCCATTCTCAGAGCCAACCATCAATATCGTCCCATGAGAGAACAACCACTACAAGGTATTTTTTGCACAGTAAAATCAGAAATAGTTATGAAAAACGAATCGCAGAGAGGTACCTACATAATTTTTTACTCTCTGTCTATGATTAATTCATTCTCTGACTTATCTTCAACTTCACCTTGCCAATAACGAACAATCTTACATGCATATTTGTTTTGCATGCATACACAGATGCACACCTCACTATTTGGCAAAAATGGACAACTGCTGGCAATTCACGTTTTTTGTGACATCCAATGTCACAAATTCATAAAGCGCGTGTCTTTCTCTCAGACAATAGTGAAGGCTCAATAATCTCACGCTAGCAAATCCTCATCAGAGAAGTCGTCATCATCATGAACAACTGCCACAAATTCTCTGAGCTCGCCATTATCAATGGCGGCAACAGGTTCATCGAACTTTGCCACTACATGTTCATCATCAAAACCTGACGTGAGCAATTCGTCATCATCCAAATCACCCAAATCATCACTATCCTCCGAGAATTGGTTTACCAGGCTTTTTTCCTCTGGCGCATTTACTTCATCTTCCACCAAAGCACTTTCAATGTCATCCTCTTCCTCTCCAAGAAGTTCATCTTGGGCCTTGAAACTGAGCAAGGTACTTCTATCAATGGATGACTCTACGGTGATGTCTCCAAGAATGTCTCCAAGAAGCTGAGTAAAATGGAATATGACACAGGGGCATCAGATTTAACCTCTATTCTGACTGTAACAAGAGATATTGAAATGAAAAGCACAAAGCAACCACAATCAACTCACGTTTCCTTCATCGTCCACCGTAATATCATCCTCCATCGTAGCATACATGACCTTGAAAATCCTATCCATCACCTTTGTGACATCCCCACTCCCTTGAACACCGTCCTCCTTCTCCTTGTAAACTTGCAACATTACCTCAATACCCCTCAACTTTTCAAAGTAAAAGTCCCGCTCCGATTCCACCGTCTGGAGTGTCATTTCAATTTCGGCCGATGAGTGTTCCAACTCGGAATACTTGGATTTGAGGCAAGTATTTTCGGATTTGAGCGAACGAATCTCTTCTTCGTACTTGGCAACGGCAGCGGCGGAGGATGGTTTGCGTGGGTTGGCGGGTAGTACGCGCGAGGACGAGGAGGAGTTGGCAGTGTTTTCCTTCTGGCCACGTGCCGAGGAGGAGGCAGATACTCGCGATGAGGACGTTGAGGATCCCGAAGTGGGCCTTGAACTATTGTTGCTGGCAGCAGTAGTAGTGGATCGGGCAGATCGCGAAGAAGCTCCCGTTGTTCCGGCGCTCCTCGTGCTTCCTGTTCTAGCAATGGGTTTCCTTCCAGCTCCACCTCCCTTAGCCACCAACTTGCCCCCCTTCCCCTTCGCGCGTACCGCCACGGCATCATATCCCTCCCGAGCCCCTCCCATATTGGGAGCCGTCTGATCAAAGAATGCCTTGAGCCACTGGCAGAATTCCAAATTATCCTGATACTTTCCCCGGATCAACTTGTCAACATCCACGTATTTTTGAATATTTTGCTTTTTGAAAGCATTTTGTAATAGTTTGTAATTTCCGACATATTCATGATCACTTTTGGCTGCCCAGTTCACGCGCGACATTGGAACGGAGTTTGGAAAGATGTATTCCGTGAGTTGACATGCCATGGCGCCGGAACAAGTTTGCTCGATTTTGGTAATGTTGAGATTGAGGAGTGTGTTGAAGAAGGTTAGAAGTTCGTTTCGGGAGATGAAGTAGGCCCCGTCCATCATTCCTGTAGGAGGGTTGATATTGATGATGAGAAGGAGAAGTTAGAGCAGAAGAGGTCCAATGTGGTCTGCATCGTCAACAAAACGGACGGCGCTGAGCGCTGAGAGAGATCGACCGAGCGCTACACCGAACACCATTCAACTCACCGATGGCTGCATCTGCGTGACTCATGATGACCAAAACCGAATTTACTATCAATTACTATGGCGAGTTGCTCTTCTTGGACGGAGATGTAAGCCAAACAAAGGTCAATTATTGAGGTCAGGAAGGTGACTATCGGTGGATTATGATTTTGGTTTTTGTGATGATTTGATGTTGTTGTTGTTGTGTACGATACAACTAGATATCGTAGTAGTGGCGAGTGCGAGTGGCGAGCGGCCGGCCGAGCGGCGAGCTGGAAACGGCTCTTTCACGCGAATCGCACAGTTCTTTCATTTTGATACATTATCGTACTAATTCTTACGTGTGTAGACTCATGTAGAATTGTCCCAACTAATGAGTTGGAAGGATCCCAATAGATGTAACACCAAGTGGCGGCGGTCAAAGAACCGAAACGAAAACCGCCGCCGCCGATTGCCGCCAACATATCTAGAGCAACAATAATCTTTACAATAATCATCCCCTGAATTTAATTCTCATTCATATATTCCGCTAACACAATGGACACTGTATTTGGAGTTTCCTATAATGGAGGAGGTATGTTCATTGGCGACAGCGGCTGCCGTTGTTGGTTGTGATCCGCATTGACTCCGTTGCATGGATTTGTTTTGTTTTCGCGGCCATGTTGTTAGCAACTTCGATGAACATTGTTTAGTTCAATGACGGTCATTTTTATCAGGACGCCGTTTGTTTATTGTGCAGTTTATGCTTGCTGATATCAGCCTACGAGATTGTTCTAGATAGGACACCATTCAAGGTCACTCTGGCTTTTGGTTCCTCCTGTTCATTGTCTTGTCTTTTCATTATTTTTTTCCTTGAACACTCGTCACTTATTCAACCCACCCCCCTTTCTCAAACATTAACCGCAGTGGTCCTCGCCACCGATCAGGTCAACGCCCGATCAATTCTCATGTACCAACAAAACCTCGACAAAATAGCCGAATTATCCTCACACTCCGCCATGGGCGTCTCCGGACCCAACTGCGATCTCGTCAACTTTTCCGAATACGTTTCCAAAAATCTCAAACTATACGAACTTTCCAACGATGGCATGAAGCTTTCCACTCATGCTCAGGCCAACTACTGTCGGGGAGAGCTTGCCAAGGCTCTGCGTAAGGGACCATTCCAGGTCAATATCATTTTGGGGGGGTATGATGAAAAGACTCCCACGGGGGGATCGCTGTATGTTATGGATTACATGGGCAGTTGTGTCAAGGCCAACTACGGTGCTCAGGGATATGCGTCTAATTTTTGCTTATCTATCATGGATAGGGATTGGGATGAGGGATTGACGCAGGATCAGGCGATCAAGATTGTGGAGAAGTGCATTAAGGAGTTGAAAATGAGATTTTTGATGAATCAGAACAATTTTATTCTCAAGGTTGTCGATAAAGAGGGGGTTAGAACGGTCAAGTGTGATGCGGACCCGGCGGATAACTAAATGGAATGGAATTGGGTGTGGACAGTTGGAATGGCAAATTGTGAGGCCGGTTTGTGGCTGCATGCAGGGCTTTTGGTCTGGTGCATTAAGCCCCTTGAGTGGTCTAATTCATAAAGTAGAATCAATTTTTGATTGAGACGATCTCCTGTTATGGGAATAAGGAGTGTTAGGTTGAAAGTACACTAACGTACTCAAAGTGTCACAACTCAAAACAGGGAGTGCTTGTGTAGGAATGCATTCAAACCAATCCGATGAATCAATGAAGAATGAAGAGGACATCAATTACAGTATTACCTTGTGGAATTAGCTTAAATGGGAGAGAAAATTGAACTGCCATCAGTCAACTCTAGCCTGCTCAGGAAGTGTAGTTTTTCGTTCCACATTTTCACAACATAATTGAGATGCCGCTGGACTCTATGCTTGACATACTTTTGTGTTTTGCAAAAATAGAAATCTCCAATTTGTAGATCGCATTTGCAATTTGACATTTCCCATCAAGGAAGCACTCGCATTCGACGAGCGTGTCACCCCTGTTGCACCCCTTATCTCTTGAAATGGCGTCAACTACATCCTCCAAAATTTTGTTGTTTAAATCTCCTAGCAGCATTTCCTTCAGATTTTAGTGGCGCTTGAAACACATCACAGGCCGCAGCCAATTCATCCCACCAACTTGTTCTCTCTTGTTTTTTTCTTGTATTGTACAGTTCCTATGCGGGATACAAGGTCTGAGATGGGCAGGTTGTGCATATTCAGTGATAGCAAAATAGATGTAGGGCACAGCCCGTAAGATTAGAATCATAATTCCAAAACCAACCTGCCTATACAGCATGCCTGCATTAAATCATTTTCATAACGTATGTAAGGCGTCTTAAGTAATAATTGGAATATACATGTCGTTTTGCATCATTTTTCTCAAAGATAAAATGTTTGATTGCAGGGTTTGGTTTACTTTCGAAGTAGGTACATGATTCCATATTAGTTTATTGGTCCATTCTACATACGAAACTACATACTACTGTCTGTTTGCTATGAAGACTTCGGAGGTTTTTCAATTTCCGGTTGATTTTGACGATTTTTGGTGCAGTTGAAAGCTGAGATTCAGACAAATTTAACTGGTGCTGGTAGCCATATCTCCAAGGAACAATCTTTGCCATCGTATGTAGAACATACCAAAACTGTTTGCCAAGCTAACAAACGAATTTTTGGGACATCCTTCTGTTTACATCTAGAGCCCCACCATGATAAAAGTGGTCAGTATGGACCCATTCCGATGCTCGGTGAGAGAATGTTCCCATGCTTAACCCATTCAAACTTAAGCTCATGAATGCATTTCACAATCAAATACTGCTTCATTCGCAGGGGTGGGGTGTATATATTCGCTGTAATCTGGCCTCTTCACTGGGTGTTGTGGCGCTGTTATTGCCGTCGATTGTTGCATTCCAACACTCCGCCGGATCCACACGTCCAGAAACAAAATCCATAACACCATCGCCATCATCTAATCATCTAATCATTCATTATGTCATTATCGTCAAATGAGTACAAAATATGAAAGGACGCATACACCATCACCATGATATTACAACGACCTACCACCATGATACGACCACCATGATATCGTACCTCCGCTACCATCCGCGTCTCTAGTGACACCATTACCAAGGCCATGACCATCATCGCAATCGAGACGAGACGCGATGATGCCCTTTCGATTTGTATCGTCGACGTCGAGTACTACGATATCATCTCGACGCGTTATCGACGACCTCTCGCCATCTCATTCTCATCTCAAGCTTTGAGAAATTATGGCGCTAAGTGCAACTACCATCGATACGCTCTCCGGTCAACAACAACATCACTAGCTTTCGACGAGCGAAATCCTCCACCCATCACTTCTCACCATCACTACTGCCATTCTCTCCTCATTGCATGATGTAATCCAGATCGACGCCGGAGGCTATACTGAAAAAACGTTTGGCTATCACAGGAGGTGTACCATCACAAAGAACTAGTAGAATAGAAATTACGCGAACACGTTGTCGGTGGTGATGCCAAGCCGAACAACATTAGTGGCCTTGAACGAGATCTCCCAAAACATTGGGATGCCGCAGGATCCGGATTAGGCGACAGCAAAGGAGGGTTTGGAACAACCTCCTCAAGACGCAACTCAACAGGACATACAATACTCCCAATCCTGCCGAGTAGCAGCAAATACTACAATAATGCCATCATTGAAATAAGAATGCAACTCTATCAAATCCACTATTGCCATTCTCTAGAAATAGCATCATAATAGCATAAGTCATAAGATGACGCATTACACTATATATAATGTAGAGCAGTAGTACTATTGTATGCCTCATTTCTCTTAGCAGCAAAGATCTAAATATTAGCCTTTTATTCCTGGTATTGTCAATAACAATAAGAAATGATCTCCGTCAAATTCTCAATCCAGCGGGCGTCTGGAAGTCTATTGAATATGGATATTGTATGGTATGGTATATGCCATCATCTATGCCATCATCTATACCATCATCTATACCATTATCTATACCATTATCTATACCATCATCTATACCATCATCTATACCATCATCTATACCATCATCTATACCATCATCTATACCATCATCTATGCAATAATCCAGACTGCGGCTTAGGTTTCTTTCTTGCTTTCGGTTTCACTGTCGGCTTCGTCTTCTTCGGAGGCATGGTAATGCGAAATAAAGGCTATGATTTTTTGGTTTGCATAGCGGGGAGAGTTTTCTGGCGTTGGCTTGACGATCGTCCTTCAGTGATTGACGTTTATTTGTGGCGTTCGCTCGACGTTGACGAAACATGCTGTGTGCCATACGGATTCCTACGTAGATAGCAAACACAGTCAGGAACACAAAAGAGTACAATAGAATACAAAATTAATATCTGGGCAGGCGGAGCGGAGATTATTCTGCGGGGTTTTAGTATACAACCTCCATCAACCTACCTATCCCTAAGATAGTTAGGTAGATGTAAGGTTAATACTGAAAGCCCGATCGGGTTGGTACCTAGGTTCTTGGGCGGCAGCCATTTGGGATACAATACAACATACAACATGAACATGGATAAAAAAAATGATTTGCATGTGAATGTTCATGTAGCAGTTTGAATATGCATTGCATCATCTTAATTATACCTAGCCTTGCTTACTTTATTGCAAAACCGCCCCCTACAAAACGAGTTTTTGCTGCATTGGACTGATCCTTGAACGGGGGAGCCAACTCTGACAGAAAGTCAAGCTCCTTTTCTTTTGCCAGCGTCTCTCGTCGTTTTTGCTCAAAGTATTTCCGTTTGAAGTTGTGCAGCTCTGTTGCTAGCTTATCTATTTCACGCTTATACTCATTCACCTATTATTATGTATGGTATGAAGAAGAAGTTTGAGCTAGCGTTCACACCAAGAAAGTTCACACCTAAAAGGCAAGACACAGCAGCAGCTCCACTTGACGATATTCACTCACCTGTGTCTGATGCATGTTCAGCTCGCTAGCCATTGCCTTCATCTGCTTTGACTTCTTCCTCACATCGTTTTGGCTACAGTTGAGCTTTTCAGCAGTTTTTGGACTCGGTTGCCGAGCTAGGGTCTCTTCCATTTCCAGCTGTATTTTTTCTTGCTCTTGAATAGTAGAGTTTTTCTTGACAACCTCCTCTGATTTCAGGAGTAATCTCTTCTGAAGGATCTGGATCTTTTGAACCATTTCATACGCTGCGGGATCAGATCCCTCCAACCTGCGCCATCTATGTACATTAATTGGATTCTCCAATTCATCAGAGAGGGCCTTTACCTTCAACCTCTCTCGCATCAGCTCTTTTTGAACAAGCAATAGATTTCTAGAAATATTGTCGGCTCCAGCTTGGCCACCATGTGATATTGTCAGCTGTCTTTGCAAGTCCCTCGCTTTGATTCTCAAGATGCGAATATCGTCCAGCCTACCATTGTATTGCAGCTCACCTACGCGTTGTGTGCTCTGGAGAATCTTAATTTTTTCGTACAGAAGGGCCAGCTCATCATTTCGGCGAATCAGCTGAGTACCAAGAATATCACGCTCATTAATTACATGATCACATTCTCTCGTTTGAACCGACGCATCACCCTCTAGTTTGCGAANTGACAGTGCCAAGGCGTCTCACTTCTGATTGATGTGTTCGGATGATGTTCTCATTTTCAGCAATTGATCTTTTCAACCGAGATATTTCATCGGCATAAAGCTCCTTCTGTGACTTCTCTCTACGATAATCATAATTTTCTTTCACTAATGCCGAGTCCCTCATATATATGTCTGATCGGAGGGCATCCATCAATCGTTGCGTGCCTTTCTTATCTTGCTCAAAAACATTGATCTCTCTCTGGGCATCGGTGAGGTCTTTCTCTGTGTTATTCAAGTCAGCTCTCATGGTATCATGTTGCCTCTGGTGCACTTCAATTTGAATATGTAGCTCCTCCACCACTTTGTTCAAACTCGTTGACTGACTTTCCCTCATCTTGATATCATCTATCAAACCTTTACACGTCGCCTGAGAGTCTATTACTTGATGCCGCAGACTCTCGCACTCACCTTCCAACAAACGATGTTCTTGTTTCACAGTAGCATTCTTTGCCTTTGCCTCAGCGAGCTCCTTTTCGAGTGATGCAATGATTTGTTCAGTGTGCTGAATTTCACTACCCGATTTCTTTACCTTGTCATCAGATATTTGTATGCGCCCCAGCTGTAGTCCATTTTCGCGCTTGAGCACCAATATATCTCTATTGAATCGAGTCTCTCTTTTACTAAATTCTTCCAACTCCTTTTGGAGTAGTTGCACCTCATCATTAGATGACAAAGTAGCAGCTTTAGCATCATCTACCAGCTGCTGGCGTCGAAGAACTGTTTTACGCTCGGCCTCGAGATTACGTTCCAACTGTTTTTTGTCAGATATCAACCGATTGTTCTCCAGTGCTGATTTCCTCTTTTCCAATTGAACTTGCGCAATTGTTTCAGTGAACTCTGCCAAGGTCTTCTTTTGTTCCAATTTAACTTCAGATAACCTCTCAGTCTTTGTCACCTCCTCTTTTAGCTCTTGCTCTTTCATTGATGTGGCCCGTTTGGCATCGCCTAGCTGTTTTTCAAGTGATGTTACCTTGTTTTGCGACACAGCGGCCGAATATTGGGCATCAATAACGTCTTTTGTCTTAGACTCGAGCTTTGATTGGGCTCCCTCCAATTCACTTTCAACACGCTCTCTTCGTTCATTTTCTCGTTTGATCTTGTCATCTTTTTCAGACATTTGCTCTTTAAGCGATTCATTATTTTCTCTCAGCTCCGTGTAGGATAATTCGAGCTGTTCCATTTGAATCTTTACCTTTTGCTGCCCCACTTCCATTGACTTTATCTTAGCTTTTGCGGTGGCTGCTTCATTTTTCCACTCGTCCACATCACTCGCGAGCTGCTTAGCCTCATTGTCTTTCCGAGCTGTGGCAATTTCACTCTTATCTACAAGATCTGTAAGTCTTTCCAGCTCTTCTTGCAATTTGCCTACCGCAACTTTGACTCTGTCTTCTCTATCATTGGAAGACTCTAGCAAGGACTTGACGTTATCTAAATCTTTCGTTAGGATTTCAACTTGATTCGTCATTCCTTGGTTGGAATGATTTGCTGCCTGGATTTCAGTTACACCAGCAATATTTTGAGTGTGAAGTTCCTGACATTGATCGACAAGACTTGCTCCACGAGCATGGGCAAGTTTCAGCGCTCGAAGCAACGTCTCATACTGATTGCGGTATTCTTTTGCATCAAGTGTTGCGTCCTGATCCACAAAGGTGGTGTTTAAGTTTTGCAGGAAAGATTCGGCCTCATTTTCAATGGATTCCGAAGTTGAGAAAGAAGCTGATGTGCATTCTTTGGCTTCGTCGATAATTTTAGACATGGCCATCTAATATGATTGGAAAGTGAGCTGGTTGCAGTCAAACCCTGAAGAATGCTGTATCAATATTGGGCCAATCAATTAAACCCATCCAACCTTCTCGAGATTACGATGACAATTGAGATCAAGTTTTTATATTTAAGCTAAAAAAATACTTACCCGACCTATCTTCGGAGCTACAATTTTCTGTTGATACAACTCATCTCGTACAAACCCAGAACAACTCTTGAAGAGAATCTCGAGCAATGGAAGGGCTGTGGGCATTATTTGGTCTTCGAGAATTCAAAAAACACTCGTTCTTCTGAACTTGGGATGAGCTCAAGTATTGCAAAAGTGAAGCTTGTCAATGGACTGAGCTTGACGTAAATATCTTCCATGGAATTGCAGATCCATACACGAATGGTGTATAATCCAAGTCCAGATTTTGTGTCTGAGCCAATTGAAGCGGATCAATATCCAGTTTCTCTCGGCAGTTCTCTAGGGGGGCAAAGCAATCAAAGTGACAGCTACTTGATGAATGATTGCAAGCCATCATTACAAAATGAAGCTCTAATACTGTGGGAATTCTGAATCTACAGTGTTTACCCATGAGTTCAAGCCTCCTGCAATGTTGGAAACAGAATGAACCCCACTGACATTACCATCCTCAATCGATTTCTGAATGATTCTAGTAGCCTCTGCCGAAGCGATTCCTCTACGACAAAGACAGTACACGGGCAATTCGCCCTTGGATAATTCTCCAACCATTTTTAGCTGTGATTCTAATTGCTCTAATGGCAAATTTACAGATCCTTCCAATGCACACATTTCGAATTGCTGCGTTACACGAACGTCAAGGAGGACATGTGGTTGATCCTGTTTGCGTATTTCGTCGTATTTGACACATGAAATATTTTGTTCTGCCGATAGGTTTCCTGGGATGGGCATGGCACATACACTCGGTCCACGCACACTCTCCAATGAATGACCACTGTCTGACATGGTCTTGATGGTGGCATGTGTCGAGCATACAGCGCACTTTGGTCTTGCTGGAGGCTTTTTGATATTGAGGAAGGAGCAATGAAGAGAATCATACATCATTAACCGATCATGCATGATGTTTCCAATGCCAGTCACAACTTTGATTGTTTCTACTGCTTGCAAAATTCCAATGGCTCCTGGGACCATTCCTAGGACACCATTGTCACTACAACTCTTGCATCCTTCAGCAGCTACAGGTTTGGGATACAAACATCGGTAACATGCAGTTCGTTTTATTTGTTGATCCGATGCTTCACTTTTAGGCTGATAATTGTAGACGGTCAACTGTCCTTCAGTTCCCATGGCACTTCCCGATACCAGTGGTTTCCCAGCCAAGATGCAAGCATCATTCAACAGATAGCGTGTTTGGGGATTGTCACATGCATCTACTACGACATCATGCTTTGACACCAGTTCCAATGCATTGTCAGCACATATCATGACATCCAAGGCCGTACAAGATGCAGTAGGATTCAAATTCAGCATAGCCTGCTTGGCCGACAATGCTTTATTCATCCCTACTTGATCAGATCTTTTGGCAGCATCCTCATCCTTATGAATCACCTGTCGATGCAAATTGGACATTTCGACACAATCATAGTCCACAATGGTGATATGCCCCACTCCAGCAGCAGCAAGGTAGAGCAATACTGTAGAGCCAATGCCTCCAGCTCCAATCACAAGTATGGAACTGGATAGGAGCTGCTTTTGCCCCGTGACTCCGAATCCATCATTCAATAGAAGTTGTCGGGAGTATCGTGAGATTTGATCTGGTCGGAGATTTTGAATAGGTGTGATGGATGGAATATCATTAATGTCAGTGGTAGAAGCGTGAGTAGCCTGTTTTAGTGTTTCTCCAGAATTTTGTTGCTTGCCTCTCTCTTCTTCCAACTCTTGAATCTTCTTCTTCAACAGAGCCACCTCTCCCCGAAGAGCAAGTACCTCTTGCTCATCATTGTCATTATCGTCATCCATGCTTATAGTAGGCCCACACGGATCCTCCGGTATGGAATCATGAACTCCCCTCCGCGAGGACCGCCCCAAAGGAACATCTTCCGTACCATCCAAACTATCATTCAAAATTCCCCTCGGAGGCTGCTCCAAAGGAATATCTCCCGTACCATCTAAAATATCATTCAAATTGGGCGAGTGCTGATTCAGTACGGATGATGCTGATCGACTCACTCGAGAAACGACATCGGACCACCATCGAAACACTCGTAGAATCGATAGGCTTTTGCCGTCACCGCTATGAGAATCGTCATCATCTACCGCCGTGGAATTTTCGAGGTTCTCGCCTTCCTCCCCGGCCATCATCCTACGTGTATGGGGTGTTACCAAACCTCCACCGATGGTGCTATCCGCATCGGACATTGCGCCGCGAATGGAAGAGCGGGGGGCCTGTCCCTTGATGGATGATATATCGACGTTTTCACTATCTTCGTCGTAGCTCTTGGAGAGACCATCGTATGGTTTGGTAGTGTGGTGTCTTTTATTCATCTTTGCCTAACGGAATTATGTCCACCATAATATGATACTATGACGATCCCATCACCAGCCATGGCCATGGCCATGGTCGGTCTACCGGTCTACTGCTCTTTATTCTTGCTTTTTGGGTGTACGTATTGTGGTGAATCCCGCCATTTTCATGTACCTACTCTCGCCATCTGTCCCGTCCGTCATGCGTCAGGGTTTCAATCTTGGCGCGGCGGATTTTTTTTCCATCGTGTCGTTCGTTGTCGTTGGGTTCGTTCTACACCTTCCACTTTCACTTTTTTCTCCCAACATCATCTCATTATTTCATCTCCAACCCGGCCTCTATTGCCATTGCAGCAAGCTTTTGTCAAGACATACCCACTTTAACAGATAAGAGACAAAGAACCCTACCGTCTACTCGTCACAACCTTTCAATTTCATTGGTTCATGATTTTTAAGTTATTCAGTCATCACATCACCCCACCAGCTTCTTCGTCACCTCATACGACGGAGATATTAAATATATGACTATAAATCCTCAATAAATCAAAGAATAAGATATCAAGATGGGTCGCCCAGGAGCAATTATTAACATCGCCGGAACTACTCCGGTGAGTCGTCTTTTTTTCTTCTTTTGATGGTGGAGCAAAATCGCGGTTCTCATTATGCCATATTGGATTATTTTCTATCAAATTGCTCAATTCAATGCTCGCCCTCCCCCCACCTTACTATCGACAGGTTGATGATCCCGAGTACCGTTACAAAATGCCTACCGTTTTTGGAAAATTGGAAGGTCGTGGCAACGGGAGCAAAACTGTCATCCCCAACATTACCGCTGTGGGGCAAAGTTTGCACCGTGATCCAGGGGAAGTGAACAAGGTGAGTTTGATTTTGGAATCTCAACGACATTCAAATGCCCTTCTTCCTTGCTAATGCATTTTACTGTTGTTCCTTTTTTGTCGTCCTAGTTTTTTGGTTGCGAGTTGGGAGCACAGACCACCTACAGTGTCGAAACGGACAGGGCAGTCGTGAATGGTCACCACACCGACAAGGCGTTGCAAGATATTATGCACAAGTACATTGAGGCCTTTGTGGTCTGTCCCAACTGCCGTTTGCCTGAGACGGAGTACAAGATCAAATCAGGTGTTATCTTCCATAAGTGCGCTGCTTGTGGTGCGAAGGATATGGTGGATATGACTCATAAGCTATGCAACTACATCCTTGCTCAGGACAAGAAGGCTAAGGCGGATGCTAAGAAAGCTGATAAAAAGAAGAAGAAGGGGAAGAAAGATGGCGATAGCGATGGAGAGGAGAAAAAGAAGGTGTGTTTCAAATTGTTGTGTTTTGACTTCGTGTAAGGTTCAGTTATTTTTGATTGAAATATCTCTAATTCGGTTTCGTTGCTTTGCAATAATAGGAGAAGAAAGAGAAGAAATCCAAGGATAAGAAGAAGGAAAAGAAATCCAAGGATAAGAAAAAGGTGTGTATGTTGTTTATTCTGTCCCTGTCCTACTGTCACGGCAGATTTCAATCCTGCCTGTGAATTCTCAACCATGTTTTGTTGTGCTATTTGTTTTTTCAGGAGAAGAAGTCCAAGGAAGAGGATGTTGAGAAAGATGATGACTCGTATGGTAGCGAAGAAGAGGACAATGCCCCCACTGAGCATGTTGATGATGCGAATGCCATGGGTGAGTGTCAGATAGCTTTTTTATGAGAAATGTCTTTGATGAAGTGCATTGAATACCCTTTCTCATGCAAATCCTACCCCCCTCTCCCAATTTCGAATCCAGCCCTTGCCGTGGAAGCCACTAAGAAATTTCTCTCTGAAGAAGCTGATGCAATGTCTCCTAATGCCATCGCTGAGAAGGTCGTCAACGAGCAGATGGCATCTGGTCTCAGGTCCCAAGATAAGATTCACATTTTCATCCTTGCTGCCTTCACCCCTGACTTCTTTAAGTACAAGCAAGTTGAAAAGCATGCTCCCACCATTGCGAAGATCACACAGGGAAAGACTGTCATGGAACGCCATCTCATATCTGCCTGTGAGGGACTTTGCGCGAATAAGCCCAAGAACTTTGCTGTCCTGATCAAGCAACTTTTTGATGAAGAAGTTCTGGAGGAAGATACCATCTTTGAGTGGGCAGGTGAGGGTAGGACTGACTACACTCTTGACAGTGTGGATGAAGATCAGAGGTGTAATATGAGAGCCGAGGCTGAGCCTGTTGTCGTTTGGTTGCAGGAAGATGACAGTTCTGACGAAGATTCTGATTAAGTTTGGCAATTGGGGGAGTTAGCCACAGTGGGGGTATTTCTGTTCGCCTTTGGTTTATTGATCGTTCAATCAATTCGACAGCTGGCCACAAGTTTGTCTAGTTCTAAAAATAAGCGCATTCTCTGTTGACATAGCTGTGCCCAGTGCTAATTGCGAAGTGCATCGCCTCCCCCCATTTCTCCGGACTGAACCTTCGTATAGTCTCATTCGGAAACATCACCTACTATAACTATTCTCAGCATCATGCATCAGCAAAACAGTGCAGATGATGTAAGAAGAACTACAAGCATCCGAATTTGTATCACCATGTGCGATTCCCATGCCTCTTTGTCTGCCACGCGCTGTTGATAAAGAACTCTTGCAATGGTTCCAACACCGAAGGACGCATAAGTAACAATTCTAGTGTTCAATACAACATAGTATTGAATGAAGAGACAGCATCACAATGACGAGATGGGACGGGGAGCTACCTACATTACAATTCCATGTTCTATTTCTCCGCAGCTACCTAATTACATTAAACGCAGCAGCAAGAAGCTAACATCTATTTCATTTTGTGCATTAACTCCGGCCATCAGATACAAATAGTACAACATTCAAGACATTCTCTAATAGTCTTGTTTGACGCCACAGTTCCCCCCTTTCAAATAATAAGACAGCGCATACATCTAACTAGTCCCCGAATAAATCATTTAGAAAACATCAGGTGGCCTCGTCCCCATAAAATCATTCGCGGGGGCCGAATTCGCCTGAAGCTGATACTGGAGGGTTAAATTCATCTGCTCCAGTCTGCGGACTCGATCCTCAGCCTGGACCTTAAACTGCCTTGCCCCCTCAACTTCTGCAGTCATTTGCTGCTGCCTATCCTGTTGGATGGCCACAGCCCGCTTTAGAATTTTGTTTTCGTGCTCGACCTTGGCGTGCTGCGAAACAAGTTGGGATGCCGATACTATAACGGAGTCCTTTTCCGATTTGAGGCGCTGGATTTCTGCTGCCTGTTGTTCAACCATCTGCTGGAGCTCCTGCAGTTTTTGAGCTGAGCCATCATCATGCTGTGACGTGCGACTCCTCTTGTTTGACAAACCTGCGTGAACGTGATTAAAACACAAAGGCAACAGTGAAGGGTTAGACAAACAAAGACAAACTATTCCAGCGAGATGTCATTTCCGTCTTACCAAAAGCAGTGTGGGGGGGGGACCGAGAAGGCGCCGGAACAAACGGCGAATGCGACCAGTTCTCCTTAGACTGGAAATCAGCCTCGTTGGAAAACCTCTTTCTTCGCTTCGTGGTCTGAAAGCCGTAACCGGAGCATTCATCCATGTCAAAATCCTCCGCGGCCGTGTTATTGGTCGCCACGGCCACAGAAGCGCCGTGAATCGGGGATCCGAATCGACGCTTTCCGGCTTGATTGGAACGGGCAAAGTTAAGGGGGGAGACTACTTCCATGGTTCAACCTGTTGTTTACTTGTGGCCGTGGTGATTAACAAATTATGCGAGACGGTGGGATTGGAATGAGAGGCACGCTGCGTTGTGTTTTGTTCGTTGAATACTGCCGAAACTGAACCGGCAAGAATGTCATGGTTCCTTCAGGTTCCTTCACCATGATTGGTTGACTTTTTCTCCGGGCACTTGCGGGCGCGAACATTTTTTAGCTTTTCATTCCTACGTACAAACGTTATTTCATGCGGGCAAACCGAGTTACCCCCCGTAAATGGGTTTATCGGAGAACATCCACCCGCCCGCGCGGCCGCCGGCCCGCTCAATTTGGATTGCTTGCGTGCATGTGCTTACTTGTCTGGTTCAGTCTTTTGGTGTCTTCATTGTATTCACGCTCTTGTCCCCATTCTTCTTCGAATAATTTGTTTATTTCTTGATAAAAAGGAGAAGCAAAGGCACAAAAAGGCAACGCAAAATGTCATCCTCAGGGATGATGATCATATGGCACTGATTTTTTATGCACATCACAATAATGTAATCAGCCATAACAATACTTGGCCCTACCATCATGAATACCGTACACAGGAGTCAACTATGTCGCGTCACATCATGTCCATCAATCACATTGATCCTCTCTTCTGGAATAATACATCCCGATGCATGGAATAAAGCTTCAGACCGCTTCGAAAAGGTATCGTAAGCATCATGTAAAGGAAAGAAACCAAGATGGTAATGCGAAGTGTATCATTTTCATTTACTTATGTGCATAGCCTGATCCAACTATCCCCTATTCTACATCTTCTTACAAAGAGACAACATTGCTTTTGAAGATCAATGCCGCACATAGTATTAATGAATAGATTTGGAGAATAAAAGATCAATCAGCGACCCCCCCCACTATCTAACCAAGAGTAATCTCTATTGCTTGATTGTTTCAGCGAGGCGACCAATTGAGCTACAGACCTAAATATTTAGGTAGCATTGTAAAAAATTCAAACATCAATGCTCATCCCATTAGCACTCATCCTGGCTCTTCCTCACTAACTGACGAACCTTCTTTTTGAAGCCCGCCCGATCATTCCGCCATTGTATTGCAGCGTCCAAGTTAGCTGGACTCTCATCATTCGGATCCGACAACATGGAAATGACCGACATGAGGATTTGCTCTACGCCAAGAATGGGTCTCCACCTCTCCTCTGCCGTCTCGTGAGGGTTGTGCCGATCTTCCCCTGCTTCGTGAAGGATGGAAATACAAACCTCCCCACTCGCGTAAATATTCGGGTGCCACATTTCCGACTGGAAGGTCATTTTGGGAGGCCTATTCGGGAAGTCTTTGGGGAAGACGAGGCGGGCCTTGAAGAAGCCGCCCTCGAAGATGGTGCCGTCGGGGCCCATGATGAGGATTTCCCAATCGTAGAAATTGCTGTCGTCGGTGAGTCCTACGGACACGAGATCGATCGGGTTCTTTGCCAACTCTGAATAAACCCGTCATTGATATACACCCGAGTTCACAGAGAGAATAAGATGGAAGTGTTTAGTTTTCATGGGCAGTAAACGAATTTCACGCAGAATGAACAAACGGCAGAACCAATGCGCATCGGGTTTCTCACCAACGAGCTGTCTCTTGAGGAGTTCTGCCCCGTAGTCCGACATTGTGCCTCGAAAATTCCGTTATTCTCAATCAATGGCAATGTAGTGGGGCCCTGCTAAATTATTTGTTTAATCCTTTGCGTGCGTCGGAGGATGGATGGAGAGCTTTTGCTAGGGCTTGGGCTTGCTTGAGCTATTCTTTTTTCCGTTTTCGTCGACCTTCCTGCCTATTAATTGAGTGTGCCCGATTACCTGCCGCCTACTATTTACGATAATATTATGCCGCCGCGCGCAACGATGGATGGTCGTGATTATTGGCGGGCGGGGGGCAATGGCGCTCCTAATTGGCGAAATATTTTTGATACATCGTCGTTAAAATACAAGTTTAGGTACGCTTACACAATCGCTAATAGGGGGATTTTCATTTCAACCCCCTGATTAGCAATCTACCCGCCCGCTTTCTGTGGCGCAAATGGCGGGAGAGATGCTCATCGTACATTCCAAAAAAATCAGCTAGGTAATGGATTAGCACCTTGTTGTTACTGAACAATGGCAACCATCATTCATCCGTCAAATCCACCAGATTCACTTCTCCCTTCATGCCTTGTTGGCATTCCGGAGGAAAGTGTGCCCAAGTCCAACCATTCAATGGCAAAAAGTCTGTAGCCAAGGTGGAGAGATTTTGGACAAACCGCCACAACCCGAAGAGCACGACAATGGTGCTGCCGCTGGCCACCGCCCGGCCAAT
>JAZGVS010000065.1:0-23491 GCA_037356235.1 Bacterosira constricta
GTGTCATACAGACGCAACGTTAATAATTTTCATTTACTCTCTCTAGGACAATAATGTTTACAAGGCAGATTAGAAGCAGTATGCCTGTGTCTAGTAAAATAAACACTAATTGAGAGAGAGAAAACTTGGTCATGATATCTACACCCTCAAACATGCTGCGTCCCTCGATTCTCTTGGTCCAATTGTCCCTCAATACTCCGCTTGCTTCGGAAGGTTGTGACATCTCATGACGATGACGAGATAATCTTTTACTATGAAATGTATACTACATTATCGCGAAACCATGCGTAACCTGAATAATTTCAGTGAACAAAAATTGTTCATTTAAACGGACAAAAATTGTTATAAAAATGCTTCCTCCTTGACTCTACTAGAGTCAGGCTTGGAAGCAGCGGGCTTCATATCGCAGCAACTGTCGTCATCTGAATCACAAAGGTCAATGACATCCATACCAGATTGTGCAAAAGGTTTTACAGAGCTAGCCCTAGCTTTTCTCTCTCCCTTTACTTTGACACCCTTTTTTGGCTGGATAGAAAGCTCCTCATCCGAATCACACAGGTCAAACATATCTCCATTCTTCTTTGCTTCCTCCTTCTTTCGTGCCAGAGTCTGATCAAATGTCTCAACACCCATGACGTCAAGCTCGACCTCCTCACGTTCAATGCCAAGAAGTTCACACGCACTGCCTTGGATTTTGACAAGTTCGTTGAGTTCGGGTAGTAATTTATCGCGGCATTCCCTAATCGTCTTCTGCACTTCAGGGTTTACCAAAGCTTCTGACTGCTGGTCGTCCCAGCAGATTGAGAACACGTTATCAAAAGCCTTACTAATAACTTCAGAAGTGGATCCGATAGCGGCCTTTAGTTGCTTGATTAATGACTCAATTCCACCTAATAGGTTCCCCATGGCATCGTCGAACATTCCATGCACAGCCCCTTGAGACCCTAACTGCATAGCTCCTTTCATGCGCATAAATGTGCCGGATCCTCCCATCACCTTTTACATGAAAATAAGCAGTTGAGAGCGAAATGTTGGACCAAGCGCTCACACCTGAAACAGTGAAGAAATACAAGTATCAACACTCACCTGAGTAGAAGACTGATATGTGGACTTCATTTTCTCCTGCACAGCAGGCAACAATTCTCGACTAAGCTCACGTTGAGCATTCACTGCCACAGTGCCCATTTGCCTGAAGGATGCTTTAACTGCTGTAATGGCAGATCGATTTGCAGTGGTCAGCATATTTTGCAGCCGAGAGGCATCTACGCCATTGCTTCGCAGGCTCTGTGCAAAAGACTGACCCGAAGATGTGCAGAGTTGGAAAATTGTCTTCCCTGCATCACTTAAGAGTCTTCGGATGGTGGAGTCAAGTACTGCCTGCCACTCTGTCGAAAATTCCTTTTCCACTGTGGGATACATCATGGTACATGTCAGTTCAAACAACAAGAATAATGTACGGACGTATGGGTCGGCTGTTTCACTTTACACATAATATATACTTACTGGGGTCACAGAGTTCCTGGTTGAAATCAACCGCGCCTGCAGATGAAGAGGTATATACACCATCTCGCCTTGCAACAGCGTTGTAAGTCATATAATGCAAGCCATTTTTATCAGGACGACGCTCACCCTTGGTTCGTCGACTTTTGCTTCCCCATGAGTTCACAGTGCTCAACGCAACAGCACTGCCTTTCTTAGCACCCGTGCGCAAAGAGGAGGCAAGTGATCGGTGGACCTTTTGTTCAATAACTTTTTGGAAGTCCCGCGCAATGGGGTCTATCTGACTTGCTAGTTCTCTCATGGCAGTTTCAAAGAGAGATTTCATCCGGAAGGCAGACCTGCCAGTTGGGACATTGTCCACATCAGATGCTACGAGTTTCATCTGATCCAACAAATCATTAGTGTTCTCCACAAAAGTTTTGACTGATGATTTACAGAAACGGGCAGTGGTTTCATGAACAAACGAACGTAACTGCGGCATTTGGGTGTCCCTAGAATTCGTGAATGTTGATGGTGGACCATCACGTGAAGGCTTAATCTTCATTAATTTCAAGTAGTCATTGGCAGAGATGCAGAATACATCCATATTGAAGTCGGGTAGAGCTGGTGTTTCTGCGCCGTCCCCATCATCGTTGTGATTATCATCATCATCATCTTTGGCGTCATCATAATCGGCATTTTGATTGTGGCCATCAGAATTATTTATGTTATATTGGTTTCGGTACACATCAATTTCATCACCTGCTAAACCAACAGGCACTGTTGTAACTCGAAAACTACTCTTCGATATACGTTGGCGCTTGTTGTATTNGTAGAGCTGGTGTTTCTGCGCCGTCCCCATCATCGTTGTGGTTATCATCATCATCATCTTTACGATACAGCTCTTTCAATCCTGATTTGAAGTCAGCTTGCAGACAAGAGCGGCTGTACTCGTTTCGAACACCAGAACACATGGCTTTAAGCTTTTTCTGCAGACGATCACATTTGCCCTGAATCGTCTCCATCGTTGGAGAATGTTCCTCTCTCCAGCTGGCAAGATCCTGCTTGGCTTTGACAAAGGCTGATTTGTTACTGGCAATAACTGCTTTTAAGTTGTCCAAGAGGTCAACATCAACTTCCTCGTCATCAGAGTAGTCTTCATCGTCGTCTTTCATCTCTTTTTCGGCTTGCTTCAAATCCTCGCATGATTCCATGAACTGCTGCTTTGCATCTTCCACTTGCTCTTCCAAGTCTTCCTCCTGCTGTAACATAGGACTCAGCTCCTTTTCGTAATCTGAGATACCATCTGCCAGCCTGTGGGGTGCATAACATTAAACACACACAAGAGCCAAGAGCAGGTGATGAGTTTTCACACATGGACGCGGCCGTAAGTAGTATCAAGTTCCATGATAAAAAGTGGAGAGTAAAACACGCATCCTCAAATCACTCACTCTGTCATTTTCTCCCAGCGCCCTGGCACCTCCTGAGCGACATCCGAGTGATCTCTCATTGTTTCAGTTGCCTCAATGTCATCAGTTTGGGTACAAATGAAGAACACGTTTCCATAGTTGCCATCCATCAATAGACGTCGTTTGAATTGCTCGCCAAGAAGCTCTTTGGCAGTCCCATCATCCACTGTGCTCAATGACACATTAGGTAGGATACCACACATTATTGTTAGATAGTTGTGAAATAGAAAATCAAGTATACATCATCACAAACTCTCACCCGCTCGTTTAATAGGCGCCACAATCGCAATCTGATTGCAATTCTGAAGGTACGACTCGGCCACTTTTGCCCTAGCGGCGTTGGCATCCTTAACTCCAGGCAAATCCACCAACACTGCACCTGTACTCAACACATTCCATGGACCTTTCAGCTGCACCTTGCGAATTAATGGCCATGTTTGGGGTTGATCTCCATTGCCCAGGCGATACACATAGGAATTGATTTGCTTACGGAATTCTTGAGCCCATTTCTTCTTTTTGGACTTGGTACGCCCTTTCATTTGGGAGTGGCTTTTGAGTAGTTCCTTGGCATCATCGGATCCTGGAGTAACAGCGCCAGCTTCGACAACGATGGAATTGTACGCTCTCCCAGGAATCGTAGCAGTAAGAAGGTTCTTGACACGAAGATTATTGGCTAGACGATTGAAGACATAATCCGATGGCTCCTTTCTATACTGCTCCATGATGCCCCTGCCATAGACTTGTTCAATCTTTTGCCATGCTTGTGCTGCATCAGGCATGCTGTCTTCTTCGGGGCAGCGAGTGTAGATTGTTTTGTCTTGGGTTGAGCATTCATCTACCAAGGTCTTGAGTCTGAATATGATGGGAATATAGGATTATGATTTAATACCAGAAAGAGACATAGCAAAAGAACATATCCAAGAAGTGATCACGATACTCACTCCTTCCTCCAATCTTCAATCGTGATAAACTCAACTTCCCCTCTGTACACAGGAACATTGTTTGATTGCTGGTCCCCTGCTACTGCTACTGCTGTCTCTACATCTTCTTCTGCTTCTTTAGCATTGCCCTTCTTACCATCCCCATTCGTATCAGGTGCCTCCTTCAACAATTCCGAGTGAAACACAAGCTCCACTACCGCAGCGGTGCAGCCGCGACTTCCCGAAGTAGGTAATACGGCTGCTTCGTCCAATAGACCATTCAATAGGGATGATTTACCACTGTATACAAGGGCATAGTCAATCAATAGTCAGTTATGCAAAGTATTGAATCCTGAAATTCACAAAGTAGAGGACACAGCAACCAAACACACAAACACATGCAGATAATTACTCACACTCCAGTATTTCCCAACACACCAAACACAGTCTGCACACCACTCCCCTTCTCCATCAATTGTTGAACATCCTCCAACCATTCTTTACGACGAACTTCCGAACAAAAGTTGGGATTGTCCTTGAGAATAGTTGCTAGCTGGGTGAGTACGTGGTTGCTCTTTTCTTTGGCTTGGTTGGATTCTTTGTGGGGATCAATGGGAGAGAGTAGTTCAATGTCGTTGTTTGTGTCTTTCAGAATGTCGTCATCATCGTCCAGATTGATATCGTCGTTTGCAGTGAAGCTGTTATCCACGTCGAGTTCTTCGCGCTGGAGGATATCTTCCTCAGACACTTTCTTGGTATTATCAGTATCTCCATCCAAATCCATCGACTCATTCTCCCCATCAAGTTTCGTTGTAGAATTCGACACATCATCGTCTTTTTTGTCTCTCTTCTCTTCATTCAATTCTTCCGATCCCCCTAACACTGTCTCTTTGCCCTCATTCAAGTCATCAATTCCAGAAGAACTCTTCTCCAATTCCTTTTCCAACAATTGGCCCTTCTTCGTGACCAGCTCCAATTTAGTAGTGGCTTCCGAATCATATCCATCCTCGTTAATATTGCCAGTACCATCCTCATTCTCCGCAGCAACAAATTTATTGGTCAATTGGACAGGAGCCAAGATGCTAACCGTGACACTACTTGAGCTGCTGCTTCGCGTGGCAATGGTGCTGCTGTCGTCGGCTTCCTCTCCCTCGCCATTTCTCTTGTTCTCTCCTGCTGCTGACGATGATGACGTCGGCTGCGGTGGTTGCTCAAATGGAGTCACGGCACCCATAATTTCCGTCATCTTGACACGCTTCCCAACATGATCATTCGTGTCATCATGCGACTCAGCCTTGCGCTTCGTCCCCGCGGTCTGCTGCTGTCTCTTGGGAACCAACTCAACCCTCATCCCCCTCTCCAAAATTTCAAACGCAACCTTCCTCCCCTCCTGCTTGACCGATATCCGAATGCCATTGACGCGAAATGCGAATTCAACTCCGCCATCCAAAGAAGAAGTGGGGAGCTGCTCGGTATCGAAATCGGCGAGGATGAAATTACGAACGTCCGAGAGGGTGGAGGTTGGTAGGACTTCGACGTAGTTTTCTTCTCCTTGGGAGTGGAGGATGAAGTCACGAGGGGAGGAGAATGCGGATGGCATGGTGCTAGTGTGGTTCATGCAAGAGGTGAAAGTTGTTCATGTGCATCAACAAGAAAATAATCTAATGAGTCGTCTTTCGCTTCCCCTTCGCCTTCGCCATTCGCCATTGATTCTGTCGCGCATTGTTTATTCTTTTGGATTTTGTTTCTTGCTTGGCGCACCCGGCGCCGCGCCAAAAAAAGGTCTGTTTGTTTCTTGGCGCGCCCGGCGCCGCGCCAAAAAAAAGGTGGCTCTGTCCTGCTCTGTCCGTGCTGAGAGGAAGTCCCCAATAAGTTCTCCTTTTCTACCTTGCCCCTCAGTGCCCCTTCATAATTACCAAGAATCTCGCCATCTCGAAAGCCTACCATATTCAATTCAGTATTAACCAAATCTATGTTCACGTGATGTATGAATGTATGTGTGATATTCCCTTTGTCCGAGACAACAGTATCGAGCTCAACTCTATTTCAAACAATATATCAGCGATTGAGTTTTGTATCCAACAAGATGTGGTTCTTCACACAGTTTCAGACAGAATGTATGGCACTCTCGATGCTGCCTTTCCACTTTGTATTGACGTGGGCCAATTTCCACTTGCAAGTGTTGGACAACTTAACTCAGTAAATACACGACATGATTAAATTGTGGAAGGGAATATATATATATGCCAGCATTAGATGAAGGCGTGAAGCAGGAGCACAACATAATTGAATGTGGCTTTCCAAAGTAATTGTTGCGACCGTGTGATGATCTCATTGTTGTGCACACTCAAGAAAAATGCATGCTACCTGACTTGACCTGAGGAAGTCGTTGGTATGGTACCAATTGCCTACTATGTCTCAGGGTTCTCATGATATTGGACACAACTCCATCATGGATGAGAAATCACTAACAAATGTCTTGGACGGTACAACACGGTAGACAAGAAGTACTCAGTTGACTATATGCGTAATTGATTCACTTTTAAAGCTCTACAATACTGCATGTTTTGAGTAGCTTCACCAATTCTCTGCTTAGTCTGGGATAATTGTTATCAGGCTCGACACTATTCCAAACAGTATCACCGATTGAGTTTTGACTTGTATCCATCAAGACGGTTCTTCGCACAATATCAGAAAGAGTGAATCTTGGAGTTGCTCCTTCAAGTCTCCATTGCGTCAGTTTTTGAATGACATGCGTGTATTAAACTAGCCTACGCGACTGGTTCAAATGTCAACTACCTCCTCTTTAATACTCCAGGAGTGCTCACATCTGATGTGCTGAGTGGGGGTTCATTCCAAAAGGTGAGCATAGACGACGTACGACGCTTTGAATATGTGAGTTGGCATTTTTGCAGTGAATGGTAACACGTCTGGCTCTTATTGCCGTGGTTGTGAGTAGTCCTGAGAATCCAGGTGCAGTGGATGGGTTGCCGGGATGAGATGTAGGAGCAGATTATTGTCAATCAGATGGTCTTTTTTAGTTGTTTCCGTGCTTGCTTCCCAATAGAAACGAAGCATCTTCATTCTTTAAACTCGCATTACCACCAGATGACCATCATTTTCATTGTTGCTTTCTTTATTATTATTTTCGTGACTCGTATCCTTCACTAACATGTTGAAATTCTCCTATTTCCATAGCCGTCTTCTGCTGCTTCCCATTATACTCATTATCAGATTCATGCAGTAAGAAATGCGTCAAGTTCATTTTATGATGACATGCTCTCCCATCCGGTTTCTATGACGTGATCAATTGTCTCGCCTCCAAAGGCAAATGGTTCGATTTGGACGCATCATCCTCTAGTGTACCTATGTATGATGGGCATGGTGCAGATGGAAGAAATGTAGACAGTAGTTAGGAAGAGTAATAATATGGCAAACAGTGGGAGGAACGATGAGATAACCTTTGAGGAATCAATCTATACAGTTATTTTTGCTATTTACAACAACAGAACCCTCCGAAGCCAGGAACCCACCAATTAATACCTGAGTTCGGAATTATTTTGACCAAGGTGTCTTGATGAAAAAGTTTTTCTTCTCAGCGGCTTCCTTTGGGACGTTTGCCTTGTTGGCAATCTTCTTCTTTGGTGCAGTCTTCGCCTTAGGTGCAACCTTCGCCTTTGGTTCAACCTTCGCCTTCGGTTTCAAAGCCGTAGGACCATTCAATCCCCCGATCCCGGCTATCTTCCCCTTAGCAGCATCCAGGGTTGGTCCCTTGACGATGGGCATGAAAGCCGACGCCATCTGCGCCACTAGGAGAACTGCAACGATGCATTTGAAGACTGAAAACATGGTAAAGGGTTCTTTGAGGATAATGATTCCAGGGTTGAGGTAGAGCGCAGCAGAACTCGGTAGATACGATATCGGAAGCGAAGCGTGGATGTGGATAGCGGAGAGCGAGGACGGTGGACGTGGCCGGTGGCCGTGGTGGCCGGCATGCGGCAGTCAGCAGAGGTCAGCATGCGATGCAACGTGGTGGAAATAATGGAAGAGGATGTTGGCGGTTTAGGGGGGGCGGCGGGAGCATATGCACTAGAACTCAGTGCAATCATGTCATGAAGTAGGTAGCTATGTATTTATTCCTACGTTGGATCTATATGAGGCAATTTTGATTTTGAATGACACTAAGTGCATGCGTGACTTAAGTTTCGCACTAATGCACTATGTCATATCAATGCAGCGCAACGCAAAGGTAAAAACGGGGGTGTACCATGTAACATACCTACAATGCAAAAGAAAATGATATTGTATCAATCAGAGAATAGTGAGACAACTTCTAATACATATCTGTAGTTGCATCATGCCAATCCTGGGTAACACCCGAATATTATTTGTTGTATTAACACCTTGCCAAATGGTGGAGGCTTGGTAGGTGACCATTGAGGAAGCTAAATCTGAATCAGTGTATGGTATTAAAAACAACATAGCAATGGTGTGTCTCCCTTTCAGGTGCTCAGAATGTTGCTTTGTTTGGATGATCGATGCTATGTTGAATTGGTTTCAGTATCTCAATAGATCTCAAATACCATACCATTTCACATAAAATTGGAATATAATAACTCACAACAGTCGGTATTTTTTCGCTATGCATTTTTCGTGAAAAAACATTCTTTACGCTGCGACGTACGTATTCCTTACCTCAAGTGTTTTTGTCGCAGGTACGAAGGCTGTTTATACGAGAGCAGACGAGAGCCCATGGTCGTACAAAAATAATAATGGTCTCTGCCAAATGGAACCCTTCGCTTTTCACATGCATTCGGAAGCAACCATCAACTTTTATGGTTATGTGAGTTTATGTTCTACGAAATAATCTGTATGATAACTTCTATGGTTGGCTGTCGAGTTTCTATTTATCTACATTCCCTTTTCTTCTAGATTTGGCCCAATCCTGATGAATCAGATCTAGGCAAAATTATCACTTCCAACAGCCACAGCAGGTTAAACAGCAACTCCGGCCTAGCACCATCATACCTCTCCATGCAAATTCCATATTTGAAAACACTATTGCCTCATGCCCTAGTGTTGGTGAAAGGTGTTTTTTCCAAGATGGTCCATAGACATGCACCCTGTGGGATGGTTGGTTTGTTATATGGTTGACGAGGAGCGTTGGAGATTCATGTCCAAAATCTGCGTTGTTGGTTGATGGTGGTACTATGCTTGATTGTTGCATTGATTCGTTTTGTTGCATTGATTCGTTGATACCAATCTCGGGAAACTCCAAAGTTGCATTGGCAAATGGCAAAATGCCATCTAAATTACCAATCCTAATTGATGCACTTTCTCTTTCTTGTGAAGTATTGATGGTACCCCCTTCAATATCACCACTGTCACCATCATCATCCCATTGCCCAAATAATAAGGATGGGTATTCTAGTTGCAATTTCCGAGCTTCCATTCCTGATCGAAAGCCTATTGTGCAGTACATGACAATAATGCCTGGGCGAGACAAACGAGGAGGTTCTGAATTGTTGTCATCATTTTTCAGTGATGGTTTGGTATGTAAGTTGGATGGCTGGTCAATTTCGTTTGATAGAAGCGACGGGAGAACATGCTCCCTAAAATCATTCAAAGAAATAGCCCCAGAAATCATTGACACGTCACGCTCAAGCTGGGTCCGCACGTCTACCAATAGCACATCCCGTCCATGAAGTCTCCATTGGGGATTGGATATTGTTGATGATGACATTGATGACGCGGGTGGGAATGTTCCATGAAGCAATTCTAGCGAGGATATTGGTGATATGTCAGGATAGAGCGACTGGTACTTTCGAGAGGTGGCTTCCGCAGCAGCAACATGCACATCGGTGTGGCGTTGGATACTCATCAAGAAGTTGGATGAGGTTGGGTCGTTATCATGGTCGACACCGTGGTCCGCGGCAAACATCGTAGAGGTGGTTAGGAGAGCACGTTTTGTCAAAGATGATAAGCTGGTATCCTTCGTATCATCACCAGCACTATTGATCTTCGCGTTTATTGGTCTCGTGTGTTTATGATTTGTTTTGGGGGGATTGTTCTTTGGCTTTGGACGACGAACGACGAAGCAGGTAGAAGGAGTGCATGTAGCTGTTCGTATGTATGTAGTGATGTTTCGTCCAAGATCCTAATGAGTTCCTACGTTGAATAGATATAGAAAATGGCGGGAAACGTGCTTTTCCCACTGACGAACACCACGACCTAGGTACCACGACCTCATGGTGTTCATGTTCATGGTATTGTAGATATGGTACACAGAAATGAGAAATGAACCATGACCGACCACTTCATTCGAATTCGACCGCTACGATACTTCGACCTACTTCGACCTACTTCGAGGCTTGTCAACCAAATAATTAATAATTGCCAGCTTCTTCTCCACCAGCATGCCCGATCGCCGCAATCTCCTGGGAGTAGCAGAGCGCAAGTGTATGGCGATCCTTACAGCAGATCACCGTCATTTATTTAGCCCAAGAACCAAGAAAAGTAGTATGTCGCCATCCATAGTATCATCTTCCTTTCGATCAAAGTTGGCTATCATTAGTAGTCTTGTACTATCGGTCTTTCTATTGTCATTACTGACAGGCACGGGCACGGGCAGGTCACTGTTGGCATGCCCCTCTTGCAATAATGAATCTTCTATAGCGATCCATGACAGTGGAAAGAATAAAACGTCCATTAGCGCCAACCTTCTGCCGCAGCTCAATGACAGCATAATTGATTCTTTAGATTTTGCAGTCATGGGATTTCCCAAGACGGGGACAACTTCCCTGCTCCGTGTCCTAGAACGGCACCCGGAGATTGTCATGGCACAGGGTGAATTCTGCCAAATAACTCAAGATGATGGTGACAAACATCTACTCAAGTGGTTACACACACAAACCAATGAGTTCCAAAGAAATGCATCCCTGTCTTCGCCAAAGTATCGTCGAAAAAACTATGGGATAAAATGCCCTGCCATGATCAGACTTCCCAATGCAGTTGACAACCTTGTAAAGATCTCGAACCACACTCGGCTTGTGGTTGGTGTGCGAAATCCAATCCTCTGGTTCCAAAGCTTTTATAACTACAGAGTATGGGAACATTATGAGCTTAACATTCCTGAAACTATTCCATATCCATCCGAGTTAACCAATGAGGGCAAACACTGGCGGGTTGTTTCTACGGCTTTGGCAAAATTTGAAGTGTACTTGCAGCAACTTGACAAGGTACCTCTATCTCCTGGCGAAACCGACACGATGAATGGTGATAAGTTTTGGCCAAAAAGAATGACACCGAATCCTTACAAGGTATTCATTTACACAGATGAGCAGCTCAAGGATAAAAATTCGACTAGGCGAGTGGAATTTCAGCGGAATCTTCAGAAATTTCTTCGGCTGAAAACCCCCATACTTGACTTTGATAAAATGCCAAAGGCTAATGCAAACACTGACTGGTACCCGGATTATATTGATATCTGCGAGCCACAACACGACAACATCAGAAATGAGCTTCTTCAGCAAGCAAAGAAAACAAGCCATTGGATACGTAATAAGTTCATCCAATCTGATGATGTTGTCGTGAGTGGGAAGGACCTCTTTTTATCTAGTCTTAGCACGTGGAATGAAGATCCGTGCCTTGGAGCGGCTTCCAAAGCAGGTACAAAAGTACAAAATCAAACGACCCCCATCAATAAGACATCCTCTCTAGCAGGAGAAGAAGAAAAGGCTTAAATCAATTCATAGATGAAAATAGAAAATTCAATCATATGAAAGATAGTGTGATTGATGTTAACTGCATACAGTAAAACCAATTAATAGATTCAACTCTATCCACACACTCCAATATCAACCGCAGCAGAATCAACCAAAAGTAGACTCCATCTTCCTCCCACCCAAAACATGCACATGCAAATGCTTCACCTCCTGCCCCCCATCCTCTCCATCATTAATCACAATCCGCGCTCCATCCCCAAACCCCAACTCCGTATCCTTGGCAATCTCCCCAGCAGCCACGAGCAACCGTCCCAAAATATCTGTATGCTCCGGTGTCGCCTGACGCAAGGCTGTCAATCCATTCCTATCCTTGGGAATCACCAATATATGCGCTGGTGCCAATGGATTAATATCCTTGAATGCGAGAATGTGATCATCTTCCTTGACAATCGCCGCGGGAATTTCACCAGCAAGTATCAAATCGAACAAAGTATCCGGTGCCGTATCCCTCAATCCTGCCAGCCAAATACTATCCCATCGATGATTGGTACCCTCCCATGCATTCACCAATGGATCCATGATTTCATCGTATACTTTTGAAAAAACCTTGTCGTTCTTGCGTAGGTTGTCAAACCATTTTGTCAACTTGGGCGGAAGAGGTGCCATTGGATTGTCCAAATCGTCATCAAACTTGGGAAGCATATAGGTAGCAAACACTGCTGATGGAAAGAGTGTTGCATCTGCCAATGATACCTCCTCTCCACACAAATATGTACTATCACTGTCATCACCAAGAAATCCTTCAATCACCAATAAATTCTTACGATACGCAGCAAGCGCACTCTTACGATCACCATAATCCCCCAGTGGCAACCGTGATGAATCCTTATACAAACATCCCTGAATCGATGTTAGGTATACATCATGCCAACGACATATCTGATTCGATTTAGGATGATCTGGCAAAAATGATGGACCATCCGCAGAATATTCCGAGAGGAGATACCGTGCAATAGTATCACTCTCGGCAATGCTAGCAATACCGTACTTTTCACTGTTGGGATTTTTAAGGGTGAGACAGGGCATGAGACCTTGAGGACTAATGGTTAGATAGTCTTGTGATTTGAGACCGCCGAGTGTCATGGGGGAGATGATCTCGACTTGATCTGTGGAGATGGACTTTTTGTAGAGGATGATTCGACATCGGGCTCCGTTGTTGCTTACGGGTAGATCGTATAGGACGTGGTCGGCTTTGGATGTCATGGTTAATTGAGTTGTTGATAGTGTTGCTGTTTTGGTGGTGATTTGTTTTGTAATGGATGGCTGGAATCCGGAGACTGGGGTGTTGATGATGCCGGTGGCTGCTAGGATGAGAAGACTGGCGGCTTTCATGGTTGCTTTTGTGAGCGGTTGTTGTTGATGTTTGACAGTGCTTGTGACTTGTGACAGATGACATGATGTTGATGGGTGTAAGATTTTTGAGGATTCTGTAATCTTTTAGTTTCGTGTGCTTTTGAAATACCAATTCCTCAAGTAGATGCTACAATGTCAATTCGGTGCGGTGGTGCCACCAACACCAACAATCCGCTCCGCCGACCTCACAAATTATTCTTAACAATTTTAAGTGCACCATCTCGTGACAATTGTAGCACCCTTCTATATAATTCTAGCAGACAACATAAACGACCCTCTTCAACACCAACTGAACAAGACATCATGAGCCCCAAAGAAGAAGAAGAAGCAGCCGTAACCGAAATGGAGTGCGGCACCTCCCTAGCCGAAGATGCCTGGGCAGTCCCTTCCATTGCCGACGGTGTGTCAATCATGATGGCCGCATCTGCCTCCTCCGACAATGGAACGAAAGGCTGCAATGACTCCAAAATGAAAGCCTCCAAGTCGTCATCATCGTCAGTGGAGGAGGCATGGACCAAAATCAACAAACTTCGTTCCAAACTTGCATCCGATGTTATTAGCGATCCACCCTCCTCCAACACCACGAACAATGGCAACAGCAACAATCCATATAACTTACCAACGTTCATCTCACCCTACGAACCGACAACATCACCCCATCAATCATCGCAAAAGGGCACGTCTATTCCACTTATTTACTGTGATCAGACCGCCTCTCAGCGTCCGGTGCGGTCGATCGAGGACTATATACGGGGTACTTCTATGCCGTGTCATGCCAATACGCATACTGTAAGTTTGATTAAGAGATGTGTGTGTGTGTGTTTGCGTTGGCTTGTTGAACGTTGCCTGGGCAGAGCTATATTTGTATATACTTGAGATCTCAAGACATTCAACTGTACACAATTGTATTTGAAATCAATTGAACTCCTCTAACACTTGCCATACAATAATCATCCCACACAGAACATCACCTACACCGGCTCCCAATCAACAGCATTCGTATCCGAAGCCCGACAAATCGTCGGCGAGACCACCGGAGCACGCATCACCGGCAAGGCAGCCCTGGACACTGTCATCTTTGGCGGGAATGGCGTCACGGGAGTTGTGGGCATTTTGGTAGATTGTTTGAATCTACGGGGGATTGTGTCAGTGACCAATTGGGAGAAGTCGAATGAGACTGGTGGACAAGAGACAATGAAGGATAGTACAACCCTACCAAATCCAAAAGACTCGTCATGGGTGCCTTCTCCGCCGTGAGCAATGTCACGGGTTTCATTGCCAATGTCGATGCCATTGCTATCACTCGGCACAAGTATGGGGCATTGGCATTCTTTGATTATGCGAGTGGTGCTCCGTATGTCAAGATGGATATGAATCCGAATCCTGTTGGGTTTGGAAAGGAGGAGGGGGTGGGTGCTGTGGATCCGTCGAAGGATGCTATTTACTTTAGTCCTCATAAGTGTTATGGGGGGACTTCTACTCCGGGGGTGCTGGTGATTAAGAAGCATGTGAGTTTGATTGATCATGATGCATTTGTGCATTGCGTTTGTGCATGTCTTTTTCTCTTTGTTGCTGACACTCTGTTTATTATCTCAAATTCCAATATATAGCTAATATCACAAACCAATCCCCCCTCCATCTCCGGAGGCGGCACCGTCTTTTACGTAACCAATATATCCCATCGATTCTTATCCAACCGCATTGAACGGTACGAGGGAGGCACACCCGATGGTATTGGTATCCAACGTGTGGGGTTGGCATTGCTGGCTGGACGGAGGGTTAGTACCGAGTATGAGCGCATTGCCCAGGTGGTGGATGCAAGACAAGGAACCAAGGTGCCTCCAAGGACTTTGTTGGAATATGAATGCTCAACGTACGATCGAGTCGTTGCAGAGTTGAAGGAGCAGGCACCCAACTTGATCATGCTAGGATGTACCGATGACAATACAACTACCCAAGATACCCCTTCTTCCGCGTGTGTAGGTGTAGGACGACATTTACCAATCTTCTCCTTCCTAATCCGATGCGGCAAACGATTCCTCCATTACAATTATGTATGTGCCATACTCAACGATGTCTTTGGCATACAATCCCGTGGTGGATGTCAATGTGCTGGACCCTACTCACAACGTCTGCTTGGGTTGAACACCATTGTCAATAACGAGGAGGTGCCAAACAATGCCAATCAACTAGTGGAACGTGCGCTACTCCGATCCAATCCTCCATGTGAACTCTTGCGACCGGGGTACACTCGACTCTCTCTCCCGTTCAAGGGTGTACGGTCCGAGGAAGTGAGCTATGTAATCCAGTCATTGATTTGGATATCCAAGAATGGTTGGGTGTTGTTGCCGCAGTACACGTGTGATCATCGTACGAGTGAGTGGCGTCATTGGAGTCGTAGGGGCAAACCATTGGGGAAGGTGGAGAGGAGGTGGTTGAGTCGGTATGACATTCTTGCTCCTGCTGTTGCGGCTGCTGATAGTAAGCAAATGAGTACCGAATGACGCAATCATCAAAGCGAGCACCACCCGCCTAACCCAAGCAATGGACAATGCCAACACCATCCTTCAAACTGCCAAGCACAATCCACGATTCCTATCCGAAGTTGAGAAGATGAATCCCGCCGACGGCATGCTGGGAAGCGGTGGGGAAAGTGGGATGGATACGACATTGGAGCAACTGCGATGGTATGTCTATCCTCAGGAAATATCCCAATTTTTCAAGGAGGGATTGGAGCAAGTTCCCGAGACGTTGGATGATGATGCTTTGTTGGGAGCCATTTCTGTTCGAATGGATGGTGCTAGAGAAAATTTGGATGTTGTTATTGGTGCAAATGTTGTGGAGAAGATGGAGGTGTCACCTGTGCTAGTAGAGAAGAAACCAGACAACCTTCCCCTTCAATTTCGAGAGGGTGAGGATCACGTTGGAGAAGCACCCTACCAAGAGATTAAAGCTGGGTACGAAGATGGTGAACTTAGTAAGGCATGTGAGGTATTTTCAATCGCGAAGGATGAATGGCTCTCCATTGAAGACTTTTTGCAGCAGTATGACTCCACAGCAGGGTCAGTAGCTGGGTCTGTTTTGTCAGAAGAGGGATCATTGGCAAGTTCTAGCAAAAAGCGCAATTTGTCAACCATGGAGGGCATTCATTCTATGAAGATTGATTCTTCGTCGTCGGCTACTACACCTTCTTTGGATGCAAATAGTATGGATGATGCATCACCACCTACTCCTCCGCAGGTGCCCACAAAACAAACATTCAATAATACCAATCTTCTTCCGCCTACGACCGCAGCTGTTGGAAAACGAGAGAAGAAGAAGCCATCCCGTGATAGCTCACAATGGGGTCAATTGTCTGCTCCTCATATCGCACCACCGAACACTACTTCTGCAGTTACTGGCTCCTCTGAATCTGCACCTGCAAAGAGTAATAATGGCAGTGCTGCAAAGAAGGGCAATGCCAGCTCTTATGTCACCACTGCAACTACTACTGCCGGCGCTTATGTTTCCACTGCAACTACTACTACTTATATACCTGCCACAGGGGGAGAAGATGCGATGGATACTTCAACTGCCACTACCAAAATGAGCAAAAAAGAAAAGAACAAGGGAAAAATCAAGCCTCCCGCCAAGATGATGCGTTTTATTACACAAGCTATGATTCAATGGGAAATGATTCAGGAAGGAGACCGTCTACTCTTTGGTTTGTCTGGAGGGAAAGACTCGCTTACTTTGCTCCATTGTCTCTTGGAATTTCAGAGGAAGTTACCAATCAAGTTTGAGATCGAGGTAAGCAAAGAACAACTGGATTGATGTCTTCTTTTTCTTTCCTGCATTTTTGAGATTACTCATATTCTCCCTAATGTGCACTTCTCGTGCACCATGTCATCTTGTTTTTTGTGTATTAGGTTTGTACCATAGATCCCATGACACCAAGCTTCGATCCTTCGCCGCTAATTCCTTATGTTGAAGGACTTGGATTGAAATATCATTACATTAAGGATGACAGTGAGTAGGAACAGCTTCTGGTTACCATTTAATACATTGTTTGTGATATTTATTCTTTTCTAATACCAAATTCATGTTCAACTACACAGTTGTTGAACGCGCCAACACAAGTGGTAAAGATGGAAAGATCGTGTCATCTCTCTGTGCGTTCTGTGCACGGATGAAGAGAGGCAATCTCTACACGTGTGCCAGGAGGAACAATTGCAATAAGTTAGTGCTAGGTGAGTGACACAACGCCATTGATTAGGAAATCGTTTCATTCATGACTTTGAGATTGGTCAATAACTCAACTATTATCTTCTCTGTGCATTACTATACATTGGCACAACAGCACAACACCTTGATGATTGCGCAGAGTCATTTTTTATGAGTATTATGCACAATGGCTTCGTAAGGACAATGAAGGCTAATTATCAAATCAATGCTGGTGATGTATCAGTAATCCGTCCTCTTGTCTACTGCCGTGAAAGTCTCATGACAGAATTTGTAAGTGAAAAATGTGCTGTGGCCTGGTTGTTTTACTCTCGCTAACATTTCATGACATGTTATATGCTATACTCTTTGAATCACTCAACTTCATTTCCTTTCTTTTCAGGCCAAGTCTGCCAACCTTCCTGTCATTAATGAAAATTGTCCAGCCTGCTTCGAGGAACCAAAGGAAAGAGCTCGCATTAAGAAGCTTCTATCCAGGGAAGAAACAATGTACCCGAATCTATATGATCATATCCGTAGGGCTTTGATTCCGGTGATGCATGACGACTCAACGTCTATCATGCGTAGCTATTTGGAGGATACCATTGCCAAGAGTCGAAAGGTACCCGGGAAGAAGCCAAAGACAAGAATCAACAATGGCTCGAATGGTGCGGTGGAAACGAAAAGTACAACAACTGCATTTCCTAACAATAACGACTCGAACGAGGCATCATCACTGCATGATACTACTACTGCCACTTCATTGAAATCTGCCACGGAGGGAGACCTTATCGCAGAACTGGCTCGGAGGAGGGCGATCAAACATAAAATGACAGGTGGAATGAAACAATTGAAAAATGGTGCTACTGATGCCGCCAATGGTGATAAGTTACCGGCGGATGCGACGGGGCAAATGTGCTCGCTGACAGGGGGAGATGGTATGATTCCATGCAGAGAATTGATGGAATAATTAATACTCGCCACAAATGAATGAAGAAAACCATTGGTTACTCTTTCTATGCAAAATTCCTCTGGGTGGGGCAATTACTTGATGTTTAGCCGTATAGCACTCTACTTAATTTCTTCTTTGTCTTTCCATCTTCTCTGAAAGTGTCCAATTTATTTCACCTCTCTTCAGCTTTCACTTCCATTGACCTGTCAAATTAAAGCTATATTTTGATTGATACTCGATCCTTCTCTTCTGAGATTGGTTGAGTTTAGCCTCTAGGCGCCAACGGATCTGTAGATATGGTTGCAATCTATTTGCGGACGTTTTGTGCTGGCAGCCGAATCAGTTTGGAAAAACATCATTTCCAGTGTCATTTTTTGGATCAAATTCTGGTCTGTGGAGGAAACCTCTCGAGAGGTGTGTGATCAAGACCTATCGTGTCATCCAGCGTATGGTAAGCTTCTCGGGCACATTGTGCACTCGGTTAATCTGGCGTGAGTTCCATGCCTTGAATATTTGGGCAATGATTCAAACGCCCATTTCCTATAGTTCGTATCCTTCTCTCTATGCTTGTTTGTATTGCGACAACCAGGCAAATGGGAGTAGTAAACAAAAGAACCCACGCCCAGCCCTTCGAGCTCACCATCACTCTCTTCAAAGCCTAGCGTGAGTTCAATTTTTCCATCCATGCCTTGAATACTTTGGCAACGATTCAGATACCAAATTCTACTATTTTGTTTTGTGACAACAAGACAAATCAAACCAAGTCAATGGTATCATTTTACCTGATCAGGCTCTCCAGTTGATCCAAGTACATTCGTAGTTTTACTACTTACCGGCTGCAATCTATAAGCATCTCGTGAGTCTCAGTGGCAGTGGCAGCCATTTGTACTAGAAAATTCTACTTTTCTCATCCCAAACTTTGGTCATTAATTTCCTTCTTCGTTCATTGTGCTGCTTCGAACAATGAAAAATGTATGGATAACTAAATAGAAATTTCGGCAATGGGGAAATTGGAACGTCTTCCTTTGTTTTTCGTAACACACTATCTGGCTCGCTGCTGATTTAGTACTCCTACTCAAGATTGCTGGATATTCTGCACTCAACTTTGCCCCATCCAAAATTACATTTGATTCAGGTACATTTCAATCCCATTATCTCAATCAACAATGTGCCCCATCAATCTGACTATATCGCCATCTGGTATTCCGTTTCCTTCATTTGTTGGTGATGTATATTACACCTGCCATCTGACTGGTTTTATGGGCTTTCCCTTGCCTACCTATTGGCTCCAAATTTGCTGCCTATCAAAGTAGTGTCGTACATTACTGTTTCCCAGTGGGGATGGCATGTCCGCCATGCTGCAGTAAGCCGAAGCTGCACTGGAAACAGTTGTGTTTTCCATGATTTCAAACGCTGAATGCAAGTCAACAAAACCACCTACCGAGGATTCCAACACTTCTTTCCTCCAGCGCTGTCTACAAAGGGCGCTTTCCCCACGCAAATAGCCGATAAGTGCAACCCAACCAGAATATTTTGCCGAAAGTGGCGAGCCATCGAGATCGCTGACTGTTCCAATGATTGTCGTGGTGTTGGCCGCGTAATTATATTATGAGTGAATGAAAATGAAGCAGCGTTAGAGCCTGTTAGAGCTAGGAAACTGCCATATTGACATCCTATGACATCCCACATGTAGCCTTTGATATCAACGAGACACCGTTTAATACTCATGATAAAAATGAGATGAGTGCAACGAATGAAAACGCAAAGCGTCAAATATGCGATACAACAGATGTACTACCTTTCACTGTCTCTTCCGTGTCGTCTAGTCGGCCGCCGGGACGGGGTTCCCAAAGATGCATGACATTTTGCGGCTGCCAGAATGGACGTGTCATGGTGAATGATGGAAATAGTGAGGCGAGTTTGATTCTGGAAAGACAAGCCTCTCGCCGAGGTAGCTTATTTGGATGTGTCTAACGATCGTCGCTCTGATTCGTCCACCTCCATTGCAAGCAATGGTTTTTACATGTCTTCTGTGCCACAGGCTCTACGAGAGCATATTATTTGAATTAGTGTCCGCGTACGATGTATGTCGCTGGCTTGGTATTGGTAGATCCGCAACCAGGGCGAGCCGTGAATTGAACACAATGGTGAATAAAAGGATGAAAATATCATGGGAATGAAATTACATAATATATAAAAGAAGACATACAGAAAAAGGTCTTGATTCTTGGTCGTGGAGTAGAAAAGAGTAGAAAAACACAAGGCGGACGGAGTGAATCACGGAAGGCTTCTCAGATATAAGCAATTATTTGTTGATGTGAGCGAGGGTCTTGGATGTATTTGAGTCCTTTTGAGTCAAAACCAAGACCAACACCACTTAGTACTAATGACATGGTACTCGGCTAGTCGTAGGTCGTAGCTCTCTTGGATGTATTTGAGTCCAAGATTATCACACATCACTTCTGCATCACTTACTTATGATAGGGTATGTTTTACTAGCTAGCTCTAGCTAGGCGAGAGAGAAGGAGTCCCTAGTCCCAGACCGATGACGAACCTGTTTGAAAACGTCTGTCTGTTGTCTTGATGTGGGTAGGCATTGGGTGTTTCCCTGAGTTTCCCTGTATCGTATTATCAATAGCAAAGATTGGCTTCAACCATTCCCGCCCATCTATCCTGCATCTATCCCCATACACACACAAATGCCTTGTGGAAAAGATGAATGGCTCCTCTGATAGATTACAGGCACATGTGGATGGCAGCCAGAGGGGAAACATCCCAGCACCAGTATCACATGATGATGTGATAAAAGGAGCCTTGATTGAGGAGTGTTTGGCTAGGAGAGGATGCTATGATGATGTTCGAGCCAACTTATGTTTCTCAAATAATGACCTGTCGTTTCAACCGATCGAGGAGCTATTTCTTAGATCTCGGCTTAGAGGCAATCTGAATGATCACGCAACAGCTGCTACTGGAGGGATGCCACAGCTTCGCCACCAGACTAATACTGGCTCGATTCTTCCAGGCTGTGCTTCATCGACGTTGAGTGGACAACGTCCAACAATGACGAGCAATATCCCACTCACTGAAGCTCGTAGTAACATACAATCATTGCCGCGTCAAGAGTGCAATTTGGGTGATACAACAGACACTGCTGCTGTGGTGCCACAGCTTCACCATCAGGCTAATATTGGCTCGATTCTTCCAGGCTGTGCTCTATCGACGTTGAGTGGACGACGTCCAACAATGACGAGCAATGCCCTACACACTAGACAATGCGATATCATACAATCATTGCCGCGTCAAGAATGCAATTTGAGTGACGAAACAGGCGCTGCTGCAGCGATGCTGCAGCTTCACCGCCAGGCTAATACTGGCTCAATTCTTCCAGGCTATGCTTCGTCAACATTAAGTGGACGACGTCCAACAACGACGAACCATATCCCACTCACTGAAGCTCGTAGTAGCATACAATCATTGTCGCGTCAAGAGTGCAATAAAAAAGACGATGCTGCAGCGATGCTACAGCTTCACCACCAGGCTAGGACTGGCTCGATTCTTCCAGGGTATGCTTTATCGACGTTGAGTGGACAACATCGAACAATAACAGGCAATGTCGCTCACACAGGAGCTTGTGATAGCACACAATTGAGGCCAGCTCAAGAGTGCTATAAAATAGGTGATGCTGCAATGATGGCACACCCTCACTACCAGAATAATACTGACCCAATTCTTCCAGACTATGCTTTATCAACGTTAGGTGGGCGACATACAATAATGATGAACAATGACATACAATCAGGAGCTTGTGATAGTATACAAGAATTATTGCCACTCCCCTATCAAAGCGGCAACAATAGAATAACAATCGACTCGTCAAGTACATCCCCAGATAAAGGAACTCACAATGTTACCCCACAAACTAATAGCCCCCCATCAAATAAATTATTCTCTGTTAGTACAGACACTTCAAGTGTTCAAGACCAAAACCGGCATCAAGATACTGGCCATCCAATCAGCCTCTTTATCCGATCTGACCTGGCCTTCTTAGATCCAGTTCACAAGTTCATTCGATGCCACTGCATCGAACTCTTTGTCACATCCCAAGATGATATGATGGCTCCAGGTAGAGGGAGTCGCCTTTCCAGGGTAGGTCAAGTTGGACTTCGCTGTTTCTATTGCAAAAATGCACAAAGGCAAGACAAGGCCAAGCAAGCAACTACCTTTCCTTCAAAACGAGAGACTATTTATGATTGTGTTCGGAACTTCCAGCGGACTCATATCGAGGCATGCCCATATATTCCAGTGAAAACGAAAGCTAAGTATAGGGACTTACTTCGGTTGACGAGGGATCTAAAAAGAAAGCCATCAAAGCTATTTATGAAAGCATACTATGCCGAGGCAGCAAGCGAGCTGGGGCTGGTTGACACCCCGCGTGGATTGGTATTTGGCGCTCGACAAAATACAGGTCGTGTTCCATCTACAAAACTACAAAAGCTGATTGAGGCTGCGAAATGCCCGTCCAAGTCATCCTCCTTCTGGCAGGCGTATTCTTCTGGGAAGGATAAAGCCATAGAAATGAGGAAATTTGAACACGTAGCAAGCGACAGCACAAGAAATGTCATAGCCGATGCCAGGAAAAGAAGAACGGCTTTTGTCTATCCAGAGGACTTTCCGTCGGTCTCTGATTTTGAGTTCTTACTCTTCCATCAAGTCGCTCCTTACAACCCACCTGCAGCCACAACGAAAGAAAGTGGTCCTTGTGAAGATGTTGTATGGAATAATGAAGCGTTGCCTGGTTTTTGCTGCAAGCACTGTAGCCGCAATAATGCCAATGAAGGAAGGGGGAATCATAGAATCTGGACGCATCCAGTGAGTCGGAACTCACTATTGGACATTAGATGGGGATGCTCCCAAACATCTTTGTTGAGCCATTTCATGAAATGTCCTCATGTGCCTCAAGAAGTGAAGAACGCATTTGACGAGCTAAAGTGCTTGTCCTCCGAGTATTGCACTACTGCAAAAAGAGGGGCAAGAAAATTGTTCATCGAGAAAATATGGGAAAGAACAAAAAACCATTATATCATGGTTGAGGCATCCAAGTCCGTATAGTAGTAGTAACTTAGAAAATTTTGTACAAATTATATATATATAATAGGTCCAGACGAGTCTTTTCAATTACCATGTGAAAGCACAGCAAGGTCGCAACCGGTTAATAAAAATCAGGGAACAAGGCAACAGAATACATCCGACAAATGATATTGACCGATGGAAACTCCTCAGTTGTGAGCTGGGAAGAGGTTAGGATGAGTGCAACCATGTACACATTGATACTAT
>JAZGVS010000066.1:0-23041 GCA_037356235.1 Bacterosira constricta
CACTCGGCGTTTCTTCTGTTTTGTTCCAAGCTGTACATTTCCACTGTTGGGTGCGACCGCAGCAGTTGATGCAGAGTTTGATGTTGAGGCACATGCTGCTGAGTCTTTTCTGCCAGTTATCATGCTAACAGTGGCGACTTCGCTTCCAGCAGTTGTATTTGGTGTGGATGAGGTAATGAGGTTTGTAGTAGACAATGAAGCATTTGAGTTTGTGCTCTTTTCCCCAACTAGAATGGTTGATACAGAAATCTTCTTCGTCTTTGGCTTTGAAGACTTTTGGGGGCGAGCGGCGGTTTTCAAAGAAGAAGACCCATTTGCTGAGCCAGTCGTCTGAATCAACTGTCGCATTGCGAGATTGGACTTGTCATCCGAGGACTCTTTGACACTGTTAAATATTGCATTCCACCGAAAGCCACTATATGCATGAAATGCAAAGGTAACTAGTCTAGTGTGTACCTTCTCCACGTTGGTATGTGATATGTCGAGCCCACTCGATAGAATTGCTTCTTTGAATGCATTGGAAATAGACTCATTCTTATGCAAATGCTCAACTCCAACTTTAATCACGTCCTTCCTATACTTGATCAGGTTCCTCTTGTTGAAGAAGTTGACCGAGAAGATAATCAACCGTTCAGACCAACCAAGAAATGATGGATGTACAAGATGCAGTTTCCCCATGTTTGAATGCATGAGCGCTTCTGGGTACCATTTTTTCATGAACTCTCTGTCCTTCAATGCATCACGATGACTGATGGACATATCCCTCAAAAGGCGGAATGTAGGATCCTCTTCGCCCTTCAGAGAACTTAGTTTTGCACGTGTTTTGAAAATACCTGCGCCGATCATACGATGCATCATTCCTTTCATTCCATTGGCTTCTATGGAAAGAAGATTTTCACCTTTCTCAACCCTCAATTCGGCTATCTCAGAAAATACATCATGCACCCAACATTCAAACTCACAGCGGAGAGCATCAACAAGATATAGAGCTCCAAGCCGATTGTCTCTCAATGATTCAGGTAAATCTTCTTTGTAAAATTCTTCAAAATCCTCAGACACGCAATATTTTCGAAAGGATGAATCAAACGAGTCATATTTCTTGCCACTAAAGATACCATGCTCTAATAACCCAAACAAACGGCGCAATATTTGATGACAGGCTGAATCAAACTCAATACTGTCGCAGCTAACGAAGGCGACAAGCCAATCCTTCATAGCAGGTACGTCGTGACAAAGCTTGATAAATTCCTCAAATGATTTTGAGGCCAATATCAAGTCGACATAATTTTCTCTTGATTGAAAGGCATTCATTTTTGTCGCAAGCTCGTCTGCATCTTCGTAGCGTATATCTAACTTGGTTGCTACACTGCTCAATTCATCGCCTAAGTTCAGATTCTCAAGACCAAAGCGAGATGGGATACTGATAGTTTGTGGTTTACATTTCAGCTGCATATCTTTCAATTTATTGTGCTCGTTCGTTGCTGTTTCGAAGTGCTGTTTGAAGTGCGCCGATCCTAAGACCTGAACACTTGCATCATGTGCCACGTCAACGCAGTCATCTCAAGAATAGCTCTTACTTCTTTTATCAGTTCCCATTGACCTCTTGGTTTGTTTATCTGATTTCATGCTAATTCCACCGCTATAGTTACAGGACAAGTCATGGCCAGTGCGCCGTTGCGAACTGAATTTTCCCTCAAGAGATGACTGATTGCTACAAAGCATCGGTATGTAAGTGATTCCATCTTCTGGAGTAAACACCTCTTCGAGCATATATCGAGCAAAATGAAAGAAGCCACTTATACATTTCCTCAAATTCTTGTAAGTTTGGTGAGCTAGAAAAGTCTTCTCCCACATCGGGTCACCCTGCTTTTTCCTCTCCAGCTGAGCTAACTTCAAATCTTCAAAATACTTCAGCAACCCCATCATGTGCTTCTCGTAAATATCAATGTTTTGAGCCGTGAGTTTCTCGTTCTTGTTCATAAGAAGGTTATGGAATAATGATTCAACATATCCCATGTATACAAGTGATGCCAAGTCACTTAGCAACACATTTATCTCATCATCTTGCAGATTCTCTGTTGCATTTAGCGGATTCTCTGTTGCAGCTGAATTGTTGTCTTCGTATTCTTCAAAGAAATCCTCGAGATAGTCATCATTATTACTATCCACTGAATCATCATCTGTGCCAGCAAACTCGGGAGCTACATCAGCGGTTGGGAGATGATCTATTGACATGGCATCTACAGTGCCAGACGCCACACCAGCGTCTCGAGATTGGCTAGCTCTTTCTCAAGCAATCTTTTGCAAGTAAAGAATCTTTTCAAGATTATGACAGTGGTGAATATCGGAGGAATGCTCTATCAAGCTGGTTGTACCCTTAAACGGATGTGTTTTAATTGCATCGGATGTCGCTTCCTCAAGCTCAAGAGGACTTATATCAAGACGCTCTGAAAATTTGGTAATTGCATAAGACAAGGTTTCATGTTCAAACGGAATTTTTGTGAGAGGCACACTCATCTTGAGTTGTTTTTTTGGATCTGCTGCCTTCTCGTTCAATCGAACCCTATGGGACACCTTGTTATCGCCCTTGGCCTTGTCAGCTTCTAGCCAATCAAGCAACTTTGCTGGAAGCCAGGTCATGTGTTCACCTTGAGTGCTCTTCAAGAATTTCTTCCCATTTTGTCGGCTAGAATACAGCTGGCCACGCATAGCTTTGAGCAGGTGGGTGGAACAAAACCAAAAATAAATGTTGCGTGTTGTATCAGCCACATTTGCAGTGCAGCATTTCTCTTTATCAATCCAAGCACGATGATTCAATCTCACAAGTTCTGCCATCATGTTACGAATAAATGCTGAGTTATTTCCTCCAGCGTCCAGCACTAGACCATACACCTCAGAACTGATTGCCTCACAGCTGCGAACTACTTGGTCAAACTGGCGACCCAGCGTCTCTCCGGTCAATGAGCCATTATTAAAGAAATGCTCGCAGGTCCAAATCTCAAGCCCCTCTAGTGTGAACGAAACGTATTGCCACTGATTAACATACACTGCAGCTTCTACGGTATCACCATCCTCTGATAAAAGTTGGCTCATCATTGAATTCATGTCCAGCATGTCATTTGCAAGCCCCACTGCTTCTCCTGTATGGGTGTTCCAATAGATGCCATGCTTCAGCTTCATTTCATCGCACTGAAGGTAACCCTTTTCTTTGATTTTTCCTCTTGCTCTCTTAGAAGCTTTGTGTTGCTGGTATGGTTTTTCGTTCCTACCATCAGCCACATGTGCGGCTTGTTTGTTACGTTGCATCGTATGAATACCAGGCATGGCAAATGGCATGAGGCTTGTCATCTCTTTGAATGCGGATGGTGATGTGGAAAAGACGGCTTGGCAAACCTCAAAAATTACAGGCGAGAATCTACTTCGTTCTGCCTTGCCGTTCAATTTCTGACTGGTATTAGTCATCGCCTCCACAAGCATTTCCACCATTTCTTCTTTTTGCTGTTGATCGACCTCACTGTCCTTCTTTTTGTGCTTGTCGTTTTCAAGTAGACTACCCATCATGGTTGAAAGAACCTGGTTCAAGTTTTTTCGAAGTGATTTCTTATTAGAAAGGAGAGCATCCATCATGGTTTTAGCTCTTTTGAGGAAGTTATCTGCATTTGGATCTGCCTGTTTGTTGTCATCACATCCATGGTCTAATAAGTTAAATTCCTTCTTCAGCTTTTCATTCAAATTTTCTAGAACTTTGCAACGGTGCAAGAGCCGCTTCTTCTCCTTCTGTGCACCAGCCATGCGTTCCTTAGTCTGATTTTTGGTGAGATATCTGTGGTTTACTTTGCTATCATGCAAAATTTGACTGTCATAGTTTCGCCTACGCGTCTCCTCTGACCGCGCTGCATTATTCTTGTGTGTTGTACACGCAGAGAAATATGTTTTATTTGCTGTTGCGCGGACTTCTACCACCATAATCTCACAGCAAATATCACCCTCACACATACGAACTAACATGTGGCCACCTTCACACTTGACATCTGGCACACCGTGCGCAGCGAGCATTTTCATCGACTGAACAAAGGCGGTATCATTTTTGAGATTTTCAATACCTTCCCTTTTATCTTCTTGATCAACGTATACGTGCTGGTTGTATCTTGCTCTCACTTCTCTTTCAAGCATATCTACAACTTGATGCAGCACTGACTTAGGACTAAACTGCTCAGAGTATTGAGATATTGCAAAGCGTTGGGCCTCAAAGCATGATGGACACTGTGCAAATGTTTCGTTGATCTTCCAGCCGACTGATTTGAGTGCATTCTTGCTCACGGTAGCGCTCGTCCAACATTTTGATGAATGCCAAGTATCAGTGGCCTGGGAATGATTCCAATGCTGATTAAAGAAGTGTGCGTTCGTTTCTGCATAGCTCGACATCTTGGAAATATTCATACCGCAGCATTTCACTCCACCGCTATCAATATTGAACGATGAGCTTTCTATTTTGTGCGGAATGAGGAAGTTGATTCGAGATATTGCACCTCTTCGCGACGAATTGTGAGATCGGGACTTGTTGAACTCTTTCACTGCTTCGTCCCCGTTGAAGAACCTGAATAGAGTCAAATAACTTGGTTTCTGTCCGTTATAATCTTTCAAGAAGGATTTCATGTCACGCTGACGGCTATCACAGATATAATTAATTGCAAGAATCTTTAGGTTCTTTTTGGATTCAATTTGTTGCTGGGCGCTATTTGTACCATTTGCTGCATCTGTGGTTCGACTTGCAAGCGAATCACACGTTGGTTTGTGAATTGTCTTGGGCGAGAAGCTGATGAATTCCATAGTGTCGTCCTCTTTAGACCAAACATTGTGTTCTTTGGCAGGACAAGGTGGTATATTCTTGGATTGATCCGGACTCCTATATTGGGAGGTCAACATATTACGACGGCTCACAGTGTGATCTATATCTCTACTTTCACGTGGAAGAGCATTGAGCAAGATACGCTTCAAAGGCGACCGTTTACGCTTCTCGGCTTCTGGCGACTTGGGAGATTTGGCAGGCGGAGGTTTCACCACAGATTGAACCCTCTTTTTTCGTGGTAGGGCATGAGGACACGATGAAAAACTCATATCAATAGGACGGCCATTTGGTGGTGTGTTTGATGTCGAATGTTGCTTTCTCTTTGCTGGCGAGCTGTTAGAAACGCTTTCTTTGCCACTTCCATAAGCGCCATACCCGATTTGTCTTTTCATACGGCGTTTTTACGAGGACGCCTTTCGTTTACGCGGCGAGGTGTTGCTATCATTGAAATGTTGGTTGCTACCCTGCTCATCATCGGATGTATCGGAATCTGAAGAAGCGCTTTGAGTAGCAGCGTATCGGTTTGGATATTGAATCTGCACTGGATCAAGAAAAGAACCTAATGCATTGGGGTTCATTTGATGACCCCATATCGGCTCCCGAATACCCGTGGATATCAAACCTTGAATGCTTTGGGCCTTTGCGTTCAATGCTTCTAATGGTACTCCAGCATTGTTTTCGAATGGAGCAATTCCAAGCGGTCAGGAGCGAAACTCATCTGTACGCGGCATTGAAATTGAAGAAGGTTGACGACGCTACATTGATAGTCTCGTTGAGTCAATGGGTTCCTTAAATCGATATAAATATTACAGTACGATATAACGAGTATGAATTTGTGTCAGTAATGATCACCCTTCCAAGAAGTTAGAAAGCTGGAGCAGTATTTTTATTTGATTTTAGTCAAATCATCAGCGTTGTGTCAGTTGTTTTTAATTTACCAGATCAACCATGATGTTGATCACCTGGATGATCAAGTTGGTTGTAGAGTATTCCAGGATTCCAGGGGTATTCGTTGCATTGTTACTCGCACTCCTGAAGTTGCACTTAAGTGGCACGAAGTCCTTGTTGGATCCCCGTACAAAGTGATATTGATTCCTATATAGAACAACTTTGCCAACGGGTCATCCGGTATCGATCTCACGCACGGAACTGGCGGGAACCGCTTATGGAATACCCCTGTTATTTTCCTGTACAATACTGTATTCGGCAGAGATCTCAGTCTTACGTACCTACCTACAGTATATGTAGTAGGTACTAATAGTAGCGCGTCAGTCCAGCTCCCACGGTGCTCCCACGCTCTTCTCGCCACATCATCAATACAGATCAATACAGCTCATCAGCAGCCTCGTCATCATGATCAACATGGCGAAAGGAGAAGGAGGCGCGACGGGGGGGGGCGGAAGGAGATAATGCACGCGATCGATCCATAAATTCATTTACATCAATACAACACAAAACAACTAACTACAGAATGGCAATCATCAGCAAGGCAGCTCTAATCTCATTTCTGGGCACAATAATATCATCACCATCCGCTCTCTCCTTCCAACCCCTCCACAGTCAAAATCAACACACACGAAACATCCATCTTCACGCCACCAACACCAAGGTTGAATATGGAGTGGATGTCCCCTACAACGAAGCAAGCTACGACCCCCACGCCGCCGCAACCTTTTACAAGGATCGGCCAATCGAATCACTCACCCGTCTAACCTCCATAGTTACCAAATCCTCAGGTTTTCTCACCGATACAATACTCGATACAAAGTTCAATCGTGAGGATGAAATGACGGATCGACGAAGCGATGAATTATTGGAATTGGTTAGTGAATTGGGACCAACGTTTATCAAAATTGGTCAGGCGCTGAGTACACGGACGGATTTATTGCCTGCCAAGTATGCCAAGGGACTTACTGGGTTGCAGGATGCAGTGCCTCCCTTTTCTGCTCAACTAGGACGACAGGTCATTGAGCAAGAATTGCAAATTACCATTGATGATGTCTTTTCAACACTGAGTATGGAGCCAGTGGCCAGTGCGAGTATTGGACAAGTGTACCGTGGCACGCTTCGTAGTACTGGAGAAGAAGTCGCTGTGAAAGTACAACGGCCGGCGGTGTTATCAAATGTCGCATTGGATCTGCACATGATGCGTTCACTCGCACCGTACTACCAAAAATCCAAGGGGATGAACACCGATTTGGTAGGGCTAGTCGATGCATGGGGAGAGGGCTTTGTGAATGAACTCGACTACCGTGCCGAAGCCAAGGCCACCACTGAATTTTCCAAAGCCATGAAGGAACGCGGATTGGGATCCGTGTTCGCACCCGAGGTCGTGGAGGAACTGTCATCGATGCACGTGCTGACTACCAAGTGGGTGGACGGAGAGCGACTTTCGGATTCGGATGCGGAGGATGTACCGCGTTTGTGTGGTGTTGCGCTGAATGCTTACCTGACCATGATGTTGGATACGGGTGTGTTGCATTGTGATCCGCATCCGGGGAATTTGCTTCGTACACTGGATGGACGACTTTGTATCCTTGATTGGGGAATGGTGATTGACGTGCCAGAGGATCTGCAGTTATCGTTGATCGAATTCATTGCCAACCTCAATGCAAAGAACTATGAAGATGTGCCGGATGATTTGGTCAAGCTGCAGTTTGTACCAGAGGATAAGATTGAAGAACTACGACAGAGCGGTTTGACTGTTGCCATATCGAGTATGTTGTCTCTCGCTTCCGAGGGTGGTGGACCCAAGGGTGCAATGAAGAGAATGGTGGCGCAGAATAAAGAAAAGTATGCAGAGGCCCTGTCCGAGTTTGATGATCTTGACAGTAAGGAAGCGACGGAAGTTCGACAGAGGTTGTATAAAGAAGATTGGCAGACGCAAATGGCCGAGGATGCCATGTCTCGTGGTGATGACAGCTCGACAGTATCAACATCCACCACTATCGATGTGACGAGAAAGATTGAACAAATGCAGGAATCCAACGCTGATGTCTTTGCCATTCCTGATTACTTCGTGTACATGTCACGAGCGTTTTCTACCCTCGAGGGTATAGGCCTACAGTCAGACTCTGATTATTCAATCCTTCAGGAATGCTATCCCTACCTTGCCAAACGACTTTTGTCCGATGACTCGCCGCGGGCACGAGGAGCGCTAAAGATGCTCTTGTATGGAAAGGACAGTGATGAATTAGATCTTAGCAAGGTGCAAGAGTTGTCAGATGGCTTTGAAAGCTACACCAGTTCGACTTCGAGTGTTGAGAGTGGCCGTGGTCAAAGTGACGAGGGACGAAACTCAGCAGTAGAACAGATTGCAAATGTTTTGCTGAGCGAGGATAGCAATTACGTGCAAGATCTACTGTTGCGTGAAACGGCAGTAGCACTGGATGCAACAATTCGCGATGTGCTTCTTTCTCCATTGGAGCCACTCCGAAACTTGCCATTTCCGCAGTTGGGGCCACTTACTCTGCCGCTTGAGTTGGCAAAAGCATCACTTGAGTTACAAGCAATTGACGGTAATGATCATAAGAAGCTTGAGAATGTTAGAATATTGACGGATGCTGTCAACAAGGGCAGGAGCAAGGCGACGACGGAGGAATCATCTTCCAGTACTACCAGAACTCCTTCAACTACTGATTTCCCAGTTGGAAGATTGATCAGAGAAGCATCCAAGCGTCGGCTAGCTATTACACGAATAGGTGTGAGATTTGGAGGCTCGTTAATATCTGTCAATTCCGAGCGATTACGAGAGCGAGCATCTGGGCATAATAAAAAAGGCAGTGGCATTGCGGAAAGATTGGCAGTAAGGGGTGCAGACACACTTGACATGTTGTCTGATACAATATCATCTCTAGACAGCAACCTTGCAAAAAGACAATAAAACATAAGCATAGGTATATGTCTGGCACAACTTTGATGAATATTGAATACTACTTAGCAATGATTGTAATCTGTTACTGTTATGGAGAACTGGAGAAATTTTCATGATAATTAGTGCATTGAAGAATTTTGTCATTCATCAAAAAATGATCTCATCATAGTTTTAGAGTCAAAGTGGCCTGCCTCAACTTTTAAGCCCCGATCCAGCGGTACAATACCAACAATTCTAATCTCCTCCAAATTCGACGAAAAGTTGTGCAATGGAATCGGGTCAGCGTTCTCTATCCAGTGCGAGCATTATCTGCAGCACAAACCCTATCAAAGAGGGTCAGCCATACACATGAATATCTGTCAAACCATTTTACACATGCTAGCTGTTCCAGCATTGTATTGTAATGTTGGCTATCCATTGAGCATTAACTGCAGCACAAACCCTCTACCAAAGAGGCTCGCAGTGCTCAGTCATACACATGAAATCAGGATGAAATTGTTGAAAAAAAGAATGGGACAGAAATGGCGCGTATGGAATTCGTACATACCTACAGAGGAACCCGTACACGTCGCTGACGTGGTTTGACTGTCATGAACCTTGTTCATGCTGAATCATGAACATGAGTAGATAACTGTTTTGCGGCCGCAATCCTGCATCAGATGACAAATAACAATGGCCATAACAGAGGAGGAGAAATCATTTTAGATACTAGTACTAGATATCCCCGTCACTATCTACCTACACCAAATCAAAGAAGACTCATCCATGGTATCGTCTCTTGCATCATGCTATTCGAATGCGGCATTCGTTCCCAGCTCGCCCGGCTTTGGCAGCACCAATTTCATTAGCCCTCCAGTATTATCAGTGCTGAGCCCTTCCCATCGCCACAATGGAATTTCAACGGCCAGGAACAAGAAGCGATGGCATTCGCTGCTAATGGGCAATGGCGATAACGAAGAAGAAGCGGAGAATGAAATTTTCTACGATGATTTCTCTGGTCAGTCCATTGGAGAAATTGGCGAAGTTTCAGCATCTTCCTTCCTCTCAGATCCAGCCGACAATAAAGATCTGTCAAAAGAAGAAGAATTGCCAGACTTTGACGACATGAATGATAATCCAGAAGAAAAAGAACTAATCTCCATCCCCCTTCCCAAAACAAACATCCAAGACGATCTCACAGGAGCAACCCTCCGCGAATTCAGCTTTGGACCCGACATTCTCTTATCCAACTACGCTGGTTCCCTCGGCTTTGATCAAGTGACAGATTGGCAGTATTTTAGCACGGATGCGTACTCGGGCGAACGGACTCCGGTGAGTCGTACGCCGATGGATCCGAGTCAGCCGGCGCGGACCAGGAGCAGTAGCGGGAGTGTGGTGCGATTGTTCATGGGTGAGATTGGGGGGAAGTTGGCGAGTAAGTTGAGGTCGAGGGGGTTGGATTCTAGAGTCTGGGTCAAGGTGAGATAATATACATGTTTGCCGTTCGTTTCTTCTTTACTTTTTCATGTTTCTCTGAGCATGCTATTTGAATGCTAATGTTGTATCGTAATATACTCATAACACATCTACTGTATCGTAATATACTCATAACACAACATCTCATGCTCAAATCTAGGAATATTCTGGAGAGGAGGCAGTCAACCTTGCAAGAGCAGAAAAGATGGGAATTGGAAGATTGCAATCAGCCTGGTTGGAGGAATATTTAGAAAAAAGCAACAAAATCGATCTTTTGGAGAGGATGGAAGATGGTGAATGGATAGAAGCAGCTCAAAGACGATACGTCGATGGATTGACAAACACTCCCACACAAAAAGACGATGAGAATCTACTCACACTTATCGAAATGCTATCCTCCCAAAAAGCACAATTCGCATCCATTCTCGGCGAGATGAACCTCAACGACTACTACGACGATGAAGCCACAGATCCAAATGAATGGTACAAATCACTGGGCGTCAAGCCTCCCCAACCGGGGAGCGTTTGGTTGATATTCGACTACCATGGCCTTTCCACGGCCGCTTCGTACGCGGTACCATCGAAGATCCAATGGTCCAAACTGCCGCCGAAGCGGGGTCCGTTTGGTGGTATTATGGCAGCGCCGCCTCTACCGCCGTTTAAGGAGCGGGCGCGATATATGGTGCAGGGGGTGTTGAAGGGGATGCTGAGTGCCGTGGCTACTGCGCACGAAGCGGGGATTGTCCATCGGAGTATTGGTAGGAACAGTTTCATATTAAGCTCTGTCGGGCAGGATAAGCGAGAGGCGACGAGTCCGTATGCTGTTGTGGTGGCGAGGTTGCGTGTGATCTTGTCCGATTGGGGTTTTAGCTCCACCGTGGAAGAGGCGGCGAAAGGGAAGGAATTGGGTGTGCGATCTCGCATGTTTGGTATACCGGCAATAGATTCGTATGATAATCAAGTTGCGATGGACGATAAAATCAATGTGGCTGCGGAAGAATTTGCATTGGCTGAAGACCTTCATGCACTTGGATTTGTGTAAGTATGTATGATTTTGCTTCCATTGTGCTTGTGTCCTCGCTTATTACCGAATAAACCCTCATGTTGCCCATCATTTCTGCAGTTTCCTCGGCATTCTTTTCACAACCCTTGCAGACCCAGCAACTTTGTCAGCGCCAATGCCACCCACGGACGATGATAGCTGGCAGAGACTGTTCGGAGAAATATTCGATAAAGACATGAAGGGCCTGAGAGATTACTGTGCTGACGAGGATATTTGGGACAGCGTCGTGGAATTATTAGATAGAGAGGATGGAGCTGGATGGGATTTGTTAGGCGATTTGTTGTTAGCTAGGGAGAGACTCAGTGAGTGGTACAATGAAGAGGAGAATGGGGCAGAATTACTCTCGGCAAGTGATTTACTTTCACATCCCTTTTTCCGAATAAGATAAAGTACAAAAAGAAATGGTACTTGACAATGTTAGTCAACACGATGAATAAGTCATATCTTAGTCTACTATCTGGACGGTTAACGCAACAAATTGTAAATTTCCTTCAGAACCTCTGAAGTATGAGCTTATCGCAGACTGTCTTCCAAGCTCTCGCCAAGAAGCTCTTCCCCCTGCCTTACACATTCTTTTGCCATACCAGCAATTTCTTCATCATCCTCAAGTAATTCTGAGAGGACAGGCAAACATTCAGGAAGTAAAACCATGTATTCCTCTCCAATTGTTTCAATAATAGAGAGAAGACAGCTGATGCCTGCCTTCCGAACTTCAGACCGTTTGTGCCCACAAGCTTCCAATACAGCAAAGTTAAGGGGTTTCCAAAGCTGTTCATTTCCAGCAGCCGCTGCTAGAGCGGTCAAGCATCCCACCACGTTACCGTGCTCCAATGTTCCTGCTCCCTGGACAAGCTGCTGGTAGGCACTAGTAGCTGCTTGCTCTTTTGGAGTTAGATCAGATAGAAGAGGAATTTCTTTTGGAACTTGCGCCAAAAGAAGTTTTCCAAGGTGGTTGAGAATCTGTTGAAAAAGAGAAAACAAAATAAGTGAATGAGCGCGAAACTACATAGCAAGAGGGATAGTAGACATGTGACTATGCAACCAACAAGAACTCACCATGTTGTATCTCTGGTTATCATCGCCTCGGGTCCAGTCACCCCCCTCGTGCGCGTCAGCTTTGAGGGCGGACTCTAAACAGAGTAAAAGCGGTTGCAATGACTTCACTTTATCCATATCCTCAGTGGAAACACTAGTTGCTTCTACGAGGCGGCGTTTAGAGCCGTCCGTTTTCTTTGTGCTCTGACATAGTAAAGACACGGCGATTTCCTGTTGCAAGAGAAAAAATGCAACCAGAAACAGTGTTAGAACCTCTTACCGGCAACGATCAAAAATAGGGCGTTATACAAAGAGGCAATCTCACCAATTCATCAATCACGTCTGTGAGAACACTCGTTAGACAGGGCAAGAAAATGCTTCGTAGTGATTTACTCAGCTCAGCTGACAAACTCCAGAAGGCATACCGGCGGGCAGATGAAACTGACCCTTCACTTTCATCTTCAATGTCACCCCTCCATTCACGAAGTCGAGCGTACAACGGGCGTAGTTGAGCTTCTGATAGTTTCATGACAAGCGACAATAGACACTTATTAGCACTATGCAGCATCTGTGGCCTGCTAGTATCATTCCCTTCGTAACCGTAGGCCATCACAAGTCCATTAAAGACCTTCCCGATGATGGGAGAGAGCTCCGAGCGCTGAGAAGATTCCACTGCTACGTTCATCACATTGATGATTGCACATGCCTCCTGCCAGTTCTCACTGCCCTCCGATTGTAAGTTCTTCGATAGAGCTTGGGCGAGAGCTGGAATTAGTTGACGAATCTGCACCTTGGTTGCCAATGCGGCTTCCACTTGCATGGCAGCAGCTCTGACAGAATGGTCCCCTTGTCTCAATGCTTTGGATGGCAAAGCATTGTCAGAAAATACTAATGGAAGGTAGGGCAGAAGGAATTGAGGCAATGTCTCTGCAATTGCTTGCAGCGTTTTTAAGATGGATAGTTGCAACAACTCTCCAGTTGACGCAGCTTGATCATTAGCATCTTCCAGCAAAGCGTTGACTGATTTTAGAGATGTGACCAGTGGTTTTATGATAGAAGGAAGCTGTGGCAAGCACCGAACTTTCAATGTTGTCACGAGAGTAGACACGCACAGAGAACTTGAGCTGAGCAATTGGCATTCAGCATCTGCAACACCAGAAGATGCTCCATCACTGCCTTTTTCGTTTGCTTTTATCCATGATGATGCAGTATTGTCCAAAAGTTTTGTGACGCTGGTTAGGGCAGGCAAAAATACTGCTGCTGCATTCGCTGCTAACTTGCCATTCTCAGTAGATGGGTAGAGAGATCTTACAAAGCTTTCAATAGCAATGAGAGCACCTTGCTGCATAACAATGGTGCGGCGAATGGACCCCACAGAATCTTCACCATCAGTAGACCGACCAACATTGACCTGTGCCACTAGGTCAGGCACCATCTCAAGGAAGAGTGAAGCCTCTGGAGAGTCAGGACTCAATTCTGCAACGCGATCAGCTAGAAGCCTAATTGACTTCTTGCGGATATAAGTATCTACAGCCTCATCCGCAAGGGCAGAGGACACAGAAGCCAAGAAATGTGGTACAGGGAGAAGATTTTGGAGATTCTCTAAACAGTCACTTGTGGCAATAGGGGCAGCATCCCAAAACTTCTTTTCCATTGAACTCATAGCACCACTCCCTAGTTTTGTTTGTGCACGCAAAGTATTTGTGTGTGTCTGCATCAACTCATTCCATAAACGGAGACACAAATCGGCGTCGTCGCCTTTACTTTTGCGAACTACCCTTCTGGCAGTTGGCGTCGATAGTGCATCCCGAACGCTTTGAAGTAAATTGATTGCAAAATAGAGAATCGATCGCTGTTGAGCTTCAGACAATTCGGAGTAAGCAGCAGATGGGGTTCTTTCTTCTCCATCAGAGCCACGCAAGGCAAGTGCGGCCACTTCTGAAATGTCCACTTTCATTTTGCCACCAAAGGGCTCTCCCTCAGAAAATGTGGAGAGACCACAAATGTATGACATCAGCTTCTCGGCATACTGGAGCAGCGAAAGCGAAACTGCAATTTTAACAGCACTTGTTGTGTTATCCAGCACACGAACATCTAGCCTCGTCTGGGAATCATCATCACTGTTCGACATTTCAGAATCAGCATCACTTGCCTCCGTTGGCTTCTGAACATTGAATGCCTGCAAAGCCATTACACAGGCAGCCAAAGATGCAATCGCGTCACTTGAGCTCTCCTTAGTGGGAAGCAACTTCAGTGAATTCACCAAGTGATCAAGCAGAATGTACCTTGACTTTTCATTGTCACTGCCAGGGACAAAAATCCTCCCAATGAAGCTCTCAAGAAGACTGAAAAGGGATAAATTGGCAGAGGCTGCATGTGTGCAATATGCAGGCACGATAGCAATGAGAGCATCTCCAATTGCTTTCAGATCTACCTCTTTCTTGGGAATTTTATCTCCACTTTGTGATGCCCCTGCTAAACTCATCAAGGCTGGAAGTAGTGACGTGACAACTGCAGATGGCGACTGTTCGCATAGACATGTAAGAAGAGACAGCGACAATGCCCTACCACGTCCAGAATTCAATTGGTGGATAGCCGATGTGTTGCCACCTACAAGTCCAACAAGAAGGTCTGCTTGTGATGCAAGTGATTTTGGACTCCCAACGTCTGAATGAGAGCGACTGCGCTTTTTCTTCGCAGAACCATGTTTGCCTACATCTTTATCCGAAAGTTGACTTTTGTATTGAGAATGAATGGCAAACAGAGTCTGCAAAATGGACACCCTTGTGTAGTCTCTGCCACCAGAATCACCTTCGCTAGCACTTATATTCTTTACCGATGAAAGGGATAGCAACTGGTCAAAAAGCTTTGACGAAAGTTTGGTAATGTCAGCAGTACCGCCCAGCACATCCAACTTTCCACGAATGCAATCTGTAATGAATACAACTGCAGCTTGGTCTATTTCTGATTGGGATGCATCCACTTCCTTAAGCAGCTGAATGAAATCAGAGGTTTTCAACGGAAGTCCGAGAATAGCTGACCCTGCAAGCTCATTATTGTTCCGAGCTCGAAGTGCAAGTAGGGCGGAAGCAACTGCATTCTTTGACTTGCTGTCAAGCTTTGGAAACACTCCATTTGCCCATGATTGCCGTGCAATGACCAGCTGTATCATATGTTTCGGAAGAAGAAGGGGTGATTCGCTTAAAGATAAAGTTTCAAGAATTGCTTGCAGCATATTCTCTGGGTAAGGCTCTAGTGTGCTAAAACTTCCAGAAGCGCCAACAGAGTAGGATCGCATCCTCCTACCACTTTGTGATGGCCCAATCGATATCTGAATACTCAATCCATCATCCCCAGCCTGCGCCTCGTTCACAAGAACCCCTTTCAACATTGATAGAACACAATCTCTAAGACGGCAAAGGGACGACAGCTCTAGTTTGTCGTTTTGGTCGTACTTAACAAGAGCTTTGAACAAATCCTTTCCAGCAAGATCCCATCGTTTCAATAAGGGAAAGACATTCTCTCCAGCCTTTTCCATTCCCGAAAGCAATACTGCCGAGGCTTCGCAACCTCCGTTGGAAAATTCACCATTCTCTGACAGTGCACAAGACTTGCAGCTCTCAATCAAGAATTGCTGGTGGGTAGCTGACGCAGAGCCCGAAGATAACACAATCTGTCCCAACAAGTTGGGTAGACTATTGGCACCATCCATAAGCAGAGAAGATCGCAGAGGAGAAGACCTGTCAGTTGCTTTACTGCAGATATCCAATAGGACTTCATCCTTCTCCACTGATGATTGGAACTGCTCAAGCATCGCAATCACAAGCTCGCGAATTTTACGATCCGGGTGGGATAGTAAAGCAAATGTGGGAACGATGCAATCCCTTGCTGCTTTCGAGTCCATGCTGCTCTTGCCACTAGATAATGATTCCTGGGCAATGGCAAGAAGGCGAGGGCTTCCCCACTTGCTCGCAAGAGGTTGCAGGCAAGCGTACAAGAGAACAGTGAGGCTCTTGGAGCTCAACTGAGATGAAATGGCAGGCTTGGCAATCTCATCAAAAGACACATTGGAAGAAGTGGATGCAAGTTTCATAATGACCTTCTCAAATCCATCATTGGTTAGTAAGGACAAATGCGTTTTGCAAATATCACAAAGAAATTGCATCTCCCACTGAAATGTACTCTTGTTCTTGGATTCTTTGGTGTAGGTCTGCATTTGATACACGGTCAAATTCAAGACCACTTGAAGAATAGCTGATGATTCTTCCTTGGAAGAGAGAGTCGCAAGCTGCTCCGAGTAGGAATGCAATGCAAACCAGAGAAATCGTTCTTGAAGCAACTTTGAGGTCGTTGCCGTTTTCTTATTCATGTGTCCACCATAGAAACGGGTCAAAATGAAATGACTCATGGAATTCGTAGTGATCAAATCGGCCACGTTTGCGTAGGATGTGCCCTCGTCACTTTGGAACAACTGTAAAAGTTCAGCAGACGCTGCTTTCGACACTGCAGTACTATCACTGCCACTGTTTACGTTGACATGGGCACCCAACGATAGGAATACCACACAAAACAAATTCCTAATGGAATCATCGCCATCCTCTTCACTCACACTATCGATAGATGTCTCTTCCAAAATAAGCTTGGCAACCAATCCACAAATTCGAATGCATGACAAAAGTGGAGAGGAGCTGCCCACTTCTTCCTTTGCAGCTGCTCCACCCTTTGACTTCCTCTTGCCCTTCTTCTTCTTACCACTCTCTGCAGTTGCAGACACGGTATTTACCATGGGAGACCACTTGTCATCGTCTTTTCCAATACTCGTCCAATGTATCAACGACACCAATGCCTCCTTGGCAAGCATACTCAAATCATCACCAAGCGAGCTAAATGCCAATGAAGATCCATCCACTTCCATACTATCATCCTGTCCTTGTTCCACGACAAGTTTCAATTGACTCGCGACCAATTCTCCCGCGGCACTTGCCACCTGTGCATCGTCATCGGTTGCAAGTCGTCGGAGAAGCGCTTGTCCCAAACCCTTATCCACAGTTGCTTCTTCTTCTTCATTTTCAATACTGGCCTTCAATCGAGAAATGGCATCAAGACGAACAGATGCCTCGGCATTTTCTAATGCTACACGAGTTGGCAATAGACTTGACACTGCAAGATCTGCTGCTGCTTCTATTGCTTCCCCACCCTTTTTCGGTGCGGCATCCCCGCGCGAAAGGAAGGATACATCAGTACGGCCCAATAGTTGGGCAAGGCGAGTCAATTGATCTTCCTTGTCCGTCTTGGAAGAAGCTTCCGAGTTGTTCGCTGCTGTGACAGTGTTGATTGCATACGCCACGCCTTGATCAAACACGGCTGAATCAATACCTGCCAATGCCTTGAGAATGGATGAATATCTTGTCAAGATTATGTTGTTCGCAGATGCTTGGCCTTCGGTATCTTTGGATTGATACAGTTTGTCATAGGAGGTGATAGTATGGACAGTGAGAGCAGCCACGAGAGCGGACTGTTTCGAACTCCATAGTGAAGAGAGGGATGACTCTTGAATCTATGCATGTGTGAATGTAGTGCAGATTCGATAATAGAGTGAGACAGACATACTATGCAATACATCACAAACAACGACAACAAAAAGACTCACCAAACCAAGAATCAAAAGAACATGCTTATCCCCCTTAAATTTCACATGCCCATCATCACCCTTACTCTTCCTCTTGTTCTTTTTCAATAATGGTGAACCAAGTGCCTTTCCAGCCTCCTTCTCCAAACTACCAAAGGCATGCATGGCAATCGATGCAATCAACGGTGTCATTTGGTCGGTAATTGCGTTTGCGTCCTCGTCATCACTTAGACTTTGCAGCATGGCGCCCAATGCACTTGAAACGCTATTATTCTTGGATGCCAATTTGTAAGTCGATACTGGCAATTCACATCCTAAATGGTCAATAATGGCTTTCTTCTTTCTGCCACGGGGTGGGAGCATTGGCAGATAGTAGTCCCAGCTGCTGTCATCTTCCGAGTCAGTGTCGCCATTGCTGGCAGAAGCATTCATGGTACCCAACACAGACAATAGAGTCATGATGGCAGAGGTAGCATCATCCACCTCCTTGACCGACAGGAGATCCAAATGACCATTGCCCCTGATATCTTCCACAGCTTGTTCGAATGCCTTCTTCTTCTTGGCACTTCCATTGTTGGCCCCGGGAAGACCCTCCACAATGGCATCGCACAAGGCAGTCTTGACATCCCCACTAAGCGGACACAGCATGGCACATGTCGATGCCAATAGTCGCCCCCATTCTTTCCACTCTGGACAATACTTGGCACTGCTTCCATCCTTGCCGGTCGAGCCAACCTTGCAAGCAGATATAACAAGAGGAAACAAAGACCTCACCAAACTCTCTTGCACTCCCCCGCTATTCCCTACAGAAGTGGATGTCGATTGAATGTGAATGGCTTCGACGAGGATGGATGCCGAAAAGGAAAGGAGGGTGGATATTCCTCTTCGTGTTGCCAGGGCCCCCTTCTGTCCATCCCTCTGCTCATTGGCTCCACCATCCCCATCAATCTCCATCAAATCATCCGCACCCCCCAAATTCCGACCCTCCAACACACAAATCTCCATACCCCTCTTCCCAATATCCCCCACAATGGTCACCAACGCATCCTCCCTCGCCACATGCTTGGCAAGCTCCTTCCTCCCCAAAGGAGGAGCATTCCTCGCTGCGTACTTTCTCAAAAACGTCCATTCCGGCAAAGACTGCAGGTCCACCAAACTCAACAGCCGCGAGAATAAAAGGGGATACGCCGTCGGATGCGCAATCTGCAATGGTAGAAAGGTAGTCAGCAGTGCCGAAGCCACCGTCGTCCGCGTATGAATGGAGTACAGCCGCAGTAGATATTCGCAAATGTGCAGCACTGCCAGCAATGTTGGATTGGAATTAACATCGTTCTCCGTGGAAGACGAGGTGGGTGGACATTCGCACACCATGGTCATGAGCAATGTCAACAACGCTTCAATCGATTTATCAATGGAGATATTTTGAGTGGCGGTGGCCGTCCCTCGTTCAAAGTTGGTGAGACTGTGTGTGGATAGTAACCCTTGTGGGCCCGTGAATTCTGGATTGTGGAACAGATTGGTATTGGTGCCATTATCTCCCATGATGCTGCAAGTAGTGCTCGCGAGGGATTCTAATGCACCGACAGCATTCTCCCGCAGTGTTACCAATCCAACTTCACTGGCCTCCCGTGCATTATCGTACAGTACACTGGGAGCTTTGTCCGCTCCTCCTGCGCCTAGTAGTGCATGACCATGTTGGCTGGAGTGATGAAAGCCTCGGCCGATGGAGTCGTTGGTGTTGCGGGATGTGGAGTGGACTATGCCGGTTTGGGTGGTGGAGGAGAGGGCGGATAGTTGGTTGGACAGGGTGGACATTGACATGATGATTTATGTTATGTTGTTTGTTTGTTAAATTACTAGATGTTGGATTGTTGGATTGTTTCTAGGTTGTCTCGTTCAATTGATGGAGAGAGTAAGCTACGCAATATCGCAATGATTTGTTTCCGTTAGAGGTCTCTTCGATCTCCCTCTCTTTCGCTTGCAGCGGCGGAAAATTGGGTTGGGGACAGTGCAGCCGCAGGGTTATGGTGCTCGTCGTTGTAGTGCCATGGTGCATTGCGAGCGCGAGAGAGGCGAGAGCGGAGGTTGGTGGATGTTGATTGGCGCTGGCAATCAAAGGATTGTGGCGGGAAGGAAGATAAATAATGGCGCGACGATGACCATGGCCAGACAGTAGGTAGATATACAAAATGGCGCGCCCAAGATCGCTGTGTTGTTTACTGCACCTGTTTGCACCCCAATAACACAAACAAACTCAACTCACCATCAACACCGCCACCGCCACCGCAATGACAATTATTCGTTGTTGATTGTCAACCAGGTTATAAAATATTCAATCCGAGAAGGCTGCACGCACCAACATCTCTTTGGTATTCGCGCCACATTTGCCGTAGCATTGCTTCATCTATATATCTCACCACTATTGTGTTACACACCGCTTCATCTGTTGTATAAACATCTTCGAGAGATAGAATTTGCCTTATTTTGCACAATATGGCGAAATCTTCCAAAAAGAAACAGCACGGCAAAAAGTCATCCAAACATTCAACAAAGAAGAAGAACCTGCAGACACAACTTCAAACTACAATTGATGAAGCATACGCTAAACAAAACCCGTTGGACTTTCTACCTCCCGCCTTTTTGAGTGTTGCTCTTTCGAAAAAAGATGACGCTGACAATAATAGCCAACAAAATAATGAATCAACCAACAACAACGACGATGATGGCACCTCCAAAGAAAATAGCAATGCCACAATCCAACACTACACATCACCACTCCCACCCCCCATACTCCAACAATGTCTTGATTTATTCAAAATGAACATGGGTGACATGTATCAACATAGCAAATGGGGATTGGACATGGACGAGAAATTGAAGGAGTTGTCGCATTCCAAGGCGAGGTTTTTGGTGGTCACGTCTACTGTAATTAGTGAAGCTGCAGGAGTTACAGTGGCAGGATCAAATGATGAAAGGAATGAAGGAAATATCGAGATGAATGACAATGCAATAAAGTCAGTCAATGACACATCATGCAACAACACAGAACAACACAAGGTACTAGGCTTCGCCCACTTCCGCTACGAACTCGACGAAGACGAAAACGCCCAACCAACCCTCCCAATAACCTACCTCTACGAACTCCAAATACACCCCACCATCCAAAAAGTAGGCCTCGGCAAAAAACTAATGACCATTATTGAATTACTGTCATTCCAACTAAAAATGAAAAAGGTCATGCTGACAGTGTTTCATGTGAACACGGGTGCCATGGGGTTTTATGAGAAGAGGAGGTATGCTGTGGATGAGTGTAGTCCGAGTAATTATGAGGGGGTGGAGAATGAGAATTGTGATTATGAGATTATGAGCAAGGAGTTTTAGGGTGGGTGATAGTTGTTCCTGGGTTGGATGGAAATGAATTGAATTGGTGGGAGAGATCGATAGAGAGATCTTTGGGGATCATGATATGAATGATGTCAAGTCACACTCTGGTAGGGATATCACTCGAATCCTCTCTTTTTCCCTGCATCAACATGTTCTTTGAGTACCAGAGAAGTTGAGAATATTGTCATGACGCAATACATCACACAGCATGTTCGTGCGCAGCCGCACCAGAGGAAAAAGACCAGGAACATGAGCGTTCAAAGCAAAAACAAGGAACTCGATGAAGATGTTCAGAATGGACAAAAAGGAAGGGTGGGCGGATTTTACAGAGATACATCCTATAATTAGTAGTTTCATAAACCTCAATCTAATTTTACAAATGTATCATGAATTTAGAAAACAGGATGGATGGAGGAGTTGTACCAATTCTGAGAATCACCTCTGTCCATGTCCCAATCTCACTCAATATAGTTGAGCCCATCTGGAATTTTGATCTTGGTTTTTCATGGTCGAGAAAGTCCCTGAAATCTTTCCTTGTTTTCAGTAAAAGCATGTACACTTTACAAGATCATTATTTGTGGTCATGTCGAAAACCAAATCGTGTTAGATGGACCATGCTTTGCCTTTCCTTGCAGATGTTGCAAGGAGAAAGCTCAGCATTAACTCTTGCAGTAGTGTAGACGTGGATATATTGGTACCAGGAAGAGGGGGTTTCAATCCACACAAGCTCGGCAACATGCATCAATTGACCTTGTTTCTTGTTGACTTTTATCATGCAAAATCAGTGAAGTAAAAGTGGAAGAATCGATGGCATCTTCCGCAGTTGGACAGCGTTGTAGAGGTACAAACATGGATGGTATTGGAATAGTCTGTCATGCAAATGGCCATGGTCACAAAAGAAGGGCATCAAATAAGTTCAACTTAAAAAAAGTAAAGTAAACTGTAGAATCTCAAAATCTAAGCAAAGGAAAATAATAGTGAATTGGCTTGCGCCGAATTTAAGTAAAGTACAGTAAAAGTAAAATCGGCTGGCGCCAAATTAAGTAAAGGAAAGTAAAAGTAAATCGCCTGGCGCTGAATTTAAGTGAAGTAAGGTATAAGTGAGTCTTCAAGCAATACGAATGTCCATGTAAAATAGTAACTTAAACGATCTTAGACAGTTCCCTTTGTTTCTAAACATCATTGCACCACAACAAAATTATCAAACAGACTCGCCACTGTCATCCTTGCTCATTTCTCCAACATCTGCATCCTCATCATCTGAGCCGTTTTCATCCTCATTAAAGTCTCCCTCATTATGGTCTAACTCCCGGCAGAAGCCAAGGAATCTGATTTTTATTCACGGTGGAAATGATGCATTCTCCCAATCACGCTCGTCCTAACTTGTAGCCTCCATACGGCTGCTGGACTGCTTTGTACGCACCGACCGAATTACGCATCATGTTTGGCTTAAATCCACCTTTATTTTGGATCAAATATGAGCTTCTAACTCCCTCTACAGGCTGAGGACGAATATATTAGATGATTGATATGGAGGAGAGGGAATATGGATCCCATGGTGAGAAAAGTTTTAAGGTGGAAACTTCATTTACCTCTCTACTAGCGCGTTTTGCCGCTGGCGGAATGTCCACCTAGGACCCAGTAACATATGGAGCCCCCCCAGAGTACCTAAAAGTCATCAATATGGGAGCAGCTGGCATATCTTCATCGCCATAGATCGAGTAGCTCCAGTCTTCCGCTGGGAATGCTGAT
>JAZGVS010000067.1:0-24039 GCA_037356235.1 Bacterosira constricta
CAGCAATCTTTCACCCATCAATTCAATTGTTTGCAAAGGCGCTCGGCACATGCAAATTGATGTTTTGTATTCGTCTAGTGGTGCTTTGACATTATAGAGTAATCTTTGTTGGGGCCGAGGGCATTAATAATTGGGGGGTATTGGGGTCGGGGAGTTTTACTAGGCGAGCTCTAGCAATTTAATCGATGACGCCGGGGCCAATAGTGATAAGGATATCTAGTTCCGCCGTAGCCGAGAGGCATTACCGAGACCCTGATCCTCTGACTGGCACTTGCAGAGGATTGACGATCTTCCAAAATTTACTAGATTATTGCTATTATTCCACCAACATCACCGCCAGAGACGTTAGTTCAAACTTTAAAAAAATTACATAGCCCTTATTTTTGTACTCGCGAGAGAACAACCCTCGTTTTAGACCATTTCCTTGCAACAACTCTTCGCATGCTCTCTATTTCCCTCCGCCGATAGCATTGATTTTGGGGGCATCATCCATACGCTTTTGGTGATATCATTTACTCTGTTGTACTACTCTGCATCCCCCTCAAACGACGAGACACCGTCAACAAACGAGAATGATTAGATAACTAATGCTTCCATCAATACATCAAAAGACACAAGTATTTGATAAATTTCTAAATGCATGGGCATCCTACTGGTGCGATGGATTGATTTCGATGGACTATTCCACCAGTCACTATATAGACTGTATCATTGGTAGCATCATTGAGCAGAGTAACGACCGTCATTCAACTAATAGACAAAAACAATAATGAGAAGCACAGTGATGACGACTATTACGAAACAGCATCGACATCATCATCATCAGAAGAAGAGGAATACATATCCTATTATAGTGACTACAACAGTGTGGAGGCATCTTCTCTTTGGCAATCTTCGGTATTCGATGTGTCACATGGGGCTATATCCATCTTGATCAGTGATCCTCATTCAACGCATCATCACTCTTCGCCTTCGAACAATACTAGTGGCACCACCTCATTGCATTTGGTGGATACATTGTATCTATAATACTATCATATGATATTCCATTTCTGTCTGCGACAATCCTTACACTCATTTATAGAGACACTATGCATCAGTACGAATACGACTGACATCACCAACAATGCAGCAATTTACGACAGCACAATTGAAAACAAACCAAGCCAAGCTGTAAATGAAGGAGCTACCACCACGACTGGCTCAGGTTGCTCTGCTCAATTCGACGACGATGGTACTCATATTATTATTATGCTCTCCCCCAGCTGACTGTTTATCTCCCAACTTCAGATCCATATTGTATGCAGAACCATTCTTGTACAATCACCCATGTCTATTCACCATGCGACCACTTGAAACAGCAAGTTGTACTGGACCCGAGTGCCCTGGCATGATTGCACTATGGGAAACATGATAAATTGCGCGATTCTGCCCTGTGTTCAGCTTGCTGGCAGGTCGAAAAAAATGAAACGAACTGTGGAAAAAGGATATCACCAAAAGCGCTTGGACGACGCCCCAAAATCTATGCTATCGGCAGAGGAAAACGAACAATGGGTGACCTAATGCAGCAGTTACAAATAATAGGTCTCCACCCTAAATTTAAAATGTTCAAATGGCGGCCTCTGACGGTGATGTCAGTTTGATAATAGTAAACCTAATGGTCAATCCTGCAACAAATGTTATTTCAGTAACAGATCAACATTATCTGCATTTATGATGTTGTTCTTTCATGTCTTGCTTTGGCCACTCTGATCTGATTGGCCCGCAAACGCCACAAATTGTATTGTACCTATGTAGCGCACTCGTACCAAGCTGTGACCGACAGCTAGCCTAGCAGTGAGGGAAACCCGGCCGGGGATCAAGGTCATTAATCACATAACGACAGATTGTCGTGAGTACATAAAAGGATTAAAATGACCCATGGTCAATTTCATCGGTAACGATTAGGAGTAACTTAAACTAATGTTGTCCGTCCAAACATGTAGACGGGAGTAATTTAGAAGAACCGTGAACGTATGTATCTGTATGTATCATGATTATTAAAGATACATACTACAAAATGACCCGTGGGAAGCAAGATGATGTCGCCCGTTCCAGGCCAGTTCGAATGGTACGAACCAAGACAACTACGATACGTACCTACATCTCAGGTTTCGTATGTGTTCCAGCTCTGTGTTCCAGTATGATATGTTCCTCTCTAGAAATGTGATCATAAATCATACTAATCAGCTGGGGATTTTGTATTGACGATACCTCTCCAGAAATAGATGTTATCTAACCAAGAGACTGGGTTCATAATCCTCTCATTACATATTTCTGAAGCTGAAGTATCCTCACATCCGCTGGTCACATCAACAAATAAGAATCTCAACCTAATAACAACAGCATCACTGTATAAAGCAATCATGCCGCCTTATGAACGCCGAAGATCCAACGAACTAGCCGCCTCGGTGCGGCTCACTCAGCTGCGTAAGCTTCAAAGCCAGCTTGGCATGATGATCCAGGACGTCAAGGATGATGATGATACTGGCGGGCTGGATGAATCCACTCGTTCCACTTCGTCGTTCTCGCGACGTATCGGCAGTGGGACTGGGAGTGGCAACAGTACCAGCTGGGGCTGGGATCAGGATCGTTCTACGTCAGAGCGTTTAACCCTACTGGCCAATGATGAATCTCATGATATCGAGTCTGGCATGGTGACGAATACCCCCCCAATGACGACTTACAAACCACGACGGAAGTCACCTCCATTGTCGTCATCGCCTGGGGGCGATGAGACTCTGTCCACCATCCATCGCACTGCTGGCCCTCTGCCCAGCGTCCATCGCACTACCTCGTGGTCTGCTGCTGCAGCCGCTGCTGCCAAACCAAATGAGTCAGAAACTTCTGAGATCACCACGAACGACTCTAACAGTATCATATCGTCAGATGCCACCAACCAAACCGTCAGCACAGACGGCACCGCCAGCAGGATACGCCGCTGGTCCCGCTCCCGAGGCAGCTCTCGCTCATTGAGTCGCCGTATCTCCGAACGGTCCCCGGGCCGGCGCAATTCCATTTTCAAGACCGGTAAAAAAGAACTTTCCACATCCGAAAACAGCGGTGGCAAATCATTTCGCCGTCTGCCCAACTACGATTTTCTCCGAAAGGACGAGGAAGAAAAGGAGGGCAGCAGTCTTCGTCCAGGTCCGAAATGGTGGCATGCCGTCTTCTTTTTTTCCTTCATTAGTATGTTGGCCTGCATTATTACCCTTTGGGCACCGTACCCCATAGGAGCACGTATGCCCACCGAAATGATAGCGAAAATGCCATGGAGCGATGGCTGTCAAGGTCTACAGACCTGTATCTGCCCCCGTGAAACCATTTGTGCTGATGATTTACTGTCAATGATCTTTTTGACAATCGCCCGATCAACTGCATGGTTTGATTATCCACTTTACATGTTACTCTTCATGTCAAAAGCGAATAATCTGAATAACTTCTTACAACAGACGGCTTTGAGATGCTACATTAACTTTTCGGATTATCATCGAGTGCATTCGTTGTTTGGTATCATTGTTGGGATCGAGTCTACGAGTCATACATTTTTTCATCTATTGAGATGGGCTAGGCGCAACGACGACATTCAGGTATGTATTCATGATGCATGATTGTATAGTGGATGTATCTCTTTATTTGACACAAGTTCTAAAACAAGTCTATGTGTGCTTACTTCTCTTCTGATTTCCTTTTCAACAGCTGCTCTGGACAAGCAGAACAGGTATCACAGGCCTAATCGCCATTATCCTGACTCCCTTAATAGTCTTACCCATGACAGTGCCCTACCTCAAAAAACGATTGTCATTCGAATGGCGTAAGGGCCTACACTATCTATCCGTGGTATGGGGCGCTGCATTGATGTGTCATGCTCCCCAGCGTATCTTCTGGCTCATTGGCATCCCTGTGTTCATCTACACGGCTGACAAAATGGTGGAAGGATTGCTCAAGACACACTTGGTTGAATCAGCGCACTTTCAAAGGCTGGGTGATAAGTCTTGTATGATTTCATTTGAGAACCCTCCTGGCTTTGGCAAACAAAACTCTGCTTACGTCTATTTGATGCTGCCGTGGCTGTCCAAACATCAGTTTCACGCCTTTACAGTCTTTCCATGTACCACACCGAATCACTCTTCCATCTGTATTCATAAATGTGGAGATTGGACTGAGAAGCTAATGAAAACAATCACCACACCCACACACAAACCTGCATTCGTCGTTGGACCGTTCCTATCTCCATTCAGCTCTCCGGCGATGGACAGTGAGAATTTGGTTGCGGTAGCCTCTGGCATTGGTGTAACGCCGGCCATATCATTGATCAAACAGTACTCCAGCACGAGCCGCCGATTGAATCTTGTTTGGATATGCAGGGATGCTGGGTTGGTCGAGCACTTTTTACAAAATGTGGAGTTTGGAAGTGATGGGTATACGTTAATCTATTACACTGGGAAGGAACGGTCGCTCATTTTGAGAGATGATATGCCGCCCAATGTCTTCATCTATAATGCCCGACCTGATCTTGAGCGAACCATTAGTGGGATCATTACATCAATTGCTACTGGTGAAGGTCTACCAGAAGAGTTGCACAAGAAAGTGTTGACCCAAACACCGGCTGAGATGAGATCAAAGCTCCTTCTGGAGAAGGCGCTATCTATTTACACCATGGATCAGCTGTATGATTACACGGTCAAGGCTTCCAACCACTACAATGAAGGTTTTGAGCCTTTGGTTGCCGCAGTGAATTATCAAGGATTAATGTCGACAATGAGGCATCTTCTAGGTGATGATTGTGAACTGGTTACAGACCAAATCACCAAGAACTTTGAGAAAATAGACACCAATGGCGACTGCTGTCAGCTCATGAACCAAGACGAGTTTGAAGACTTCTTCAACCTCATGCTTGTGGGATCTGATACCCAAGAGACCTCATCAATGGCCAACGTCAAGCGCGACTTACAGCGTATGCGCACCCGTCATAACATGTTCGAATCGAGCAGAGGCATCAAGAAGTCTGGTAAATCGGAGCATCAATCGAAGGATGAGTTTGGAATCAAGAAGTATTTGCAGGGAGACGGCAAGTTTGCGGCAAAGAATTGGAATATGTTGTACTGTGGAGGGTCGCAGCCAGTTTTGGATCAATTGAAGGCCTTCAAGCGGAAGTTTGGCATTGGTTTGTCAGTGGAAAAGTTTGACTGGTAAATAATCACTGGTTGATGACGAAACACTCAACTTTGAGTGAGTCCTTTTCTTGTTGTATTCCTAAGAATAAATCGTAAGCATTATAAGTAACAAATTGTACTATAGAAAGAGATAAGAAGTAGCACCAAGCAAAAGGCCAAGAGGCTTCTATTGTCAATTCTTTCAAAATTAGCAGACTTTGTATCTATCTATTGGGGCAATTCAAGTTTCAATACGTTGGTAAGTGCGTCAAAGTGGTGTGGGTTTTCTTATTACACGAGGCTTATTATATACTGCCTACAAAGCTGTCTTTGGAAAAAGTGCTGCGCCGTGGCGCCACATCACATCAGCGCACTCAGAACCCTTTAATCCGCGAGCACTATCTGGGGACGTTCATGATTCATGACAGGTTGAGTGGCGCAGGAGTACGTTGATCTTGCCTTTTGATTTCCTTTCATTGCAGATTGGCTGTGAGTATGATCGATATGTATGACCGATCCAACAGGATCCAACCATGAGAAATGATCCAACCAGCAGGAGTCACGCGATAAATAGGTAGATATCATAGATATCGTAGAGTTGTCGTATCGTACGATGTGCACGCACGTTCGTGCGTGAGAGGAGGAAGTTGTTTTTGGATTTTCTTGTAAATTGGCATTTGGTGTCATTCTTTGCTATGTAGGAACCGTTAATGATGAGTAAAGATGTCGTGCGTGTGTTATGGGCCTATGAAAAATGAGTACCACTCCGAACCACTCTCACAAAATCAATGATCGCGGATCACGGATGCACTTGTTTCGTGTTTGGGATTGATTTTGAGAGAAGAAGAAGTAGGTAGGTGAGATCTCTGGACGGAACCGCTGCATGATATTGCAGTAACAGAGAGAAACATATTGTGGTTACAAACACCACGAGGCGAGAAAGAATGTCATAAATATTTGGGATGTGACAAGGAAACCGGCAATTGACACTCACAGAATAGCATTTGGCAAGAGTACTATGTGTCAGTGTGGAACAATAATTGCCAAAATTGATCAACACAGTGATCGTATTAGTTCATTTTCCTGGCCAGAGTTGTAGATGCCAGCAGCTACTGATTTTCCTCTACACTAGTGCTCTCGATCCCACTCTCCAAATTCAAATAAGGATGTTACAATACTCTTGAATACATAAATAGAAAAAGTCGAAGAGGTCTCACATTATTTCTGAAGCCCCTCATTTAACCGAAAAGCTCTAACCATACAGAAAACTCATCATGTCACCATACAAAAGCCAAATGTCCAACGAACTAGCCGACTCTGCTCGGCTCAATCAGCTGCGTAAGCTCCAAAATCGGCTTAGCATGTTTATCCAATATGCCAAGAATAATCCTCTAGACGATAAGGATTTTTTCCCGGACAATTCCACTCGCCCCTCTTTCTCATCGTTTTCAAGACATGTATGTTACGATGTTGAGTCCACTATAAGGACTCCGGCGGAGTATAAACCACGAAGAAGGTCACCACCACTGTCGTCGTTGTCTATGAGCGATGATACCCATCGGAACACACATCATCACAAGGGTATATCACCACCTTCATCGCCCACCTCACTCACCAACAGTTCAAAGGTCAGATTTAACATTTTATCAGTAAAAAAAAATTGTAACACTTCCTCAGATGCTACCAAACCTAATGTCAGCACAAGCGAGAGTAGAAGCATTGACGATTCCAATAGCTCAAGATCGTCAAACAGAAGCCGTTGGTCAAATTCCGGAGTCAGTGCACGTAGTCTCTCCCACTCACTCAGCCGACATCTCTTCCAAACTCCGAAAACAGGTTTGTCATCCTCCGAAAATGGCGGTGGCAAATCATTTCGCCGTCTGCCCAACTACGATTTTCTCCGAAAGGACGAGGAAGAAAAGGAGGGCAGCAGTCTTCGTCCAGGTCCGAAATGGTGGCATGCCGTCTTCTTTTTTTCCTTCATTAGTATGTTGGCCTGCATTATTACCCTTTGGGCACCGTACCCCATAGGAGCACGTATGCCCACCGAAATGATAGCGAAAATGCCATGGAGCGATGGCTGTCAAGGTCTACAGACCTGTATCTGCCCCCGTGAAACCATTTGTGCTGATGATTTACTGTCAATGATCTTTTTGACAATCGCCCGATCAACTGCATGGTTTGATTATCCACTTTACATGTTACTCTTCATGTCAAAAGCGAATAATCTGAATAACTTCTTACAACAGACGGCTTTGAGATGCTACATTAACTTTTCGGATTATCATCGAGTGCATTCGTTGTTTGGTATCATTGTTGGGATCGAGTCTACGAGTCATACATTTTTTCATCTATTGAGATGGGCTAGGCGCAACGACGACATTCAGGTATGTATTCATGATGCATGATTGTATAGTGGATGTATCTCTTTATTTGACACAAGTTCTAAAACAAGTCTATGTGTGCTTACTTCTCTTCTGATTTCCTTTTCAACAGCTGCTCTGGACAAGCAGAACAGGTATCACAGGCCTAATCGCCATTATCCTGACTCCCTTAATAGTCTTACCCATGACAGTGCCCTACCTCAAAAAACGATTGTCATTCGAATGGCGTAAGGGCCTACACTATCTATCCGTGGTATGGGGCGCTGCATTGATGTGTCATGCTCCCCAGCGTATCTTCTGGCTCATTGGCATCCCTGTGTTCATCTACACGGCTGACAAAATGGTGGAAGGATTGCTCAAGACACACTTGGTTGAATCAGCGCACTTTCAAAGGCTGGGTGATAAGTCTTGTATGATTTCATTTGAGAACCCTCCTGGCTTTGGCAAACAAAACTCTGCTTACGTCTATTTGATGCTGCCGTGGCTGTCCAAACATCAGTTTCACGCCTTTACAGTCTTTCCATGTACCACACCGAATCACTCTTCCATCTGTATTCATAAATGTGGAGATTGGACTGAGAAGCTAATGAAAACAATCACCACACCCACACACAAACCTGCATTCGTCGTTGGACCGTTCCTATCTCCATTCAGCTCTCCGGCGATGGACAGTGAGAATTTGGTTGCGGTAGCCTCTGGCATTGGTGTAACGCCGGCCATATCATTGATCAAACAGTACTCCAGCACGAGCCGCCGATTGAATCTTGTTTGGATATGCAGGGATGCTGGGTTGGTCGAGCACTTTTTACAAAATGTGGAGTTTGGAAGTGATGGGTATACGTTAATCTATTACACTGGGAAGGAACGGTCGCTCATTTTGAGAGATGATATGCCGCCCAATGTCTTCATCTATAATGCCCGACCTGATCTTGAGCGAACCATTAGTGGGATCATTACATCAATTGCTACTGGTGAAGGTCTACCAGAAGAGTTGCACAAGAAAGTGTTGACCCAAACACCGGCTGAGATGAGATCAAAGCTCCTTCTGGAGAAGGCGCTATCTATTTACACCATGGATCAGCTGTATGATTACACGGTCAAGGCTTCCAACCACTACAATGAAGGTTTTGAGCCTTTGGTTGCCGCAGTGAATTATCAAGGATTAATGTCGACAATGAGGCATCTTCTAGGTGATGATTGTGAACTGGTTACAGACCAAATCACCAAGAACTTTGAGAAAATAGACACCAATGGCGACTGCTGTCAGCTCATGAACCAAGACGAGTTTGAAGACTTCTTCAACCTCATGCTTGTGGGATCTGATACCCAAGAGACCTCATCAATGGCCAACGTCAAGCGCGACTTACAGCGTATGCGCACCCGTCATAACATGTTCGAATCGAGCAGAGGCATCAAGAAGTCTGGTAAATCGGAGCATCAATCGAAGGATGAGTTTGGAATCAAGAAGTATTTGCAGGGAGACGGCAAGTTTGCGGCAAAGAATTGGAATATGTTGTACTGTGGAGGGTCGCAGCCAGTTTTGGATCAATTGAAGGCCTTCAAGCGGAAGTTTGGCATTGGTTTGTCAGTGGAAAAGTTTGACTGGTAACAAATTAATGTTCAATTTGTGTGTGTCATGTCTATTCTTTGTGGAAGCCATAGTGTAAACAAATTAAAATACGGACTACAATAATCAAGGTTGGTATTCCCTCGCCAAAATGTTGACTCTAAAATTTACATCAGCCCTCATCAAGGCCATGTGCCTCAAACTCCGGGGTGCTTTTTCAATCCCTTGCAATATTGCAAGCAAAGCTGTGTTCTGATATAAGTAGACTTAATATAATTTACAGTGATAGCTAGCCTGCCCATCCTTGATGAGCCAGATCCCTCATCTTGAAGGATTGATAAAAATAATCTCAATAGTCAAACGAGGTGGGAGCAACAAGGTTGATAAGACCTCGCCCTCTGCCCATCATTTTCTCAGATTTTATTAAAGCTCTCTATCAGCTTATAAAATAGCAGAAAGGAAGAGGAACCTTGCAGGGTGCAATCAGGACGATATCATTTTTTTTCAATATCATTAGCAAAATCGTTGTCCAAGTGCACGAAGGCTCAATGCGCTGTCTACGAAGGGCTCGTAGCCTTTCCGCAGGGACAGCAGAAGTAGTAGGCTCAAGAGATCCAAGGGAGTCCGCCATCAGGGGAAGCAGCCTGGTATAAAAAGGAACAGTCCATCAAAATCCAAGGTTAGTTTCAGTGAATCATGGCATACAGTCGAGGGTGTCATGCCAACATAACAAAAACGTACCTGAATAGCATGGAAATGGTTCATCGCCCAACTCCCCACCAGACCAAAAGAGAACGCCGCAGCGAACTGAACAAAGTTCTCAATCCCTAAATCATTACCCTGTGCCATGGCAATCCTCCTCATCTCCACAAACTGCGCGCTCCTCTCAGAGTCCTCTAAAAAGTAATTGACTTCGTTCGTGGCATATTCCTCAGAATGGCCAAGTGCGATGTATTTCTGTACAAGCTCGCCGCGGATGGTTTCCATCTCGCGTAGCTCGATAACGGTGGGGGTACGTGTTGTCTTGGCTGCCGTTGGTTCATTGCTGCGGGGGTTGCTGCTGCCGACTGTGGCGGAGTGAAGGGATGTTAGACGACCATCCGTCGCCGCTACCGATGAGGGTCGCGATGGCGGGGGTGTGGAAAAGGCGGCTCCCTCATGGAGAGCACATGCGACTACAACGAGATTAACAAAGAAAGATTTCATGGTGGCTTCAAAGGCTGTGACTGATTCTATCAAACGATTTTATGGCAGTAATGCGACAGTATGAATTGCACAAGAGCAGGAGCAGAATCAGAATAATGTTCAGGTAGGCTGTTCAGATGTTGTTGATGTTGATGTCTTCTGGGAACAAGCAAGGTGGGAATCGTGAGAATGATGTTGTTGATGTTGTACGTAGCGTAGACTAATGGGAAACGGTGAGACAAAAATAACAGAAAAATGCCGTCGGCAGATGTCACGGATGAAATTCCATCTGCAAAAAGTTGACACCTTCCCAGCACCTCCCTCACGTGGTGTCCCATGTCGGAATTAGTAGTACAACCTAGTAAAACAACCTGAATCCCACACCACGTCTTGTTCTTGCGTCTTGCCGACGTCAGGATGTCAATGCCGAACAACTCGGCCGGTGGTGGCGTGGGCGACGTCGCGACAATAACCGCTAGAAGAATAAGCACTCTGGGCAGCAGGCTAAAAACAACAACCCCGTGTCAACCGCTAGATATTGTACTATTATGTACAGCGGCAGCAGGCTAAAAACAACAACCCCGTGTCAACCGCTAGATATTATGTACAGCGGCAGCAGGCTAAAAAGCTAAAACCACCTCGCTCTCTCTACGATAGAGAGAGGTAAAACCGCCGTGGTGGCTAAAACAGATGGATGGGAAGTACGAGATATTCTAGGCCAGCTGCCTAATAGAGGCAGCGAGTACGTATGGTGCAGTGCTTTCTTGTGCGCACCAATCTGCACCAATGTACACCTTTTGGCATGCCTCTTGCTATTCTATGATAATATGGGAGAGAGGTATCAAATTATTGCTGAGATAAGTTTTTCATTGCAATAGCTTTAATTTTGAGAAAGTACTCATCAAGCTTTTTACAATTTTTTATCAATTTCTTCAGCCGATCTCCAATGCACAATTCTTGCCCCCTCTCGGTTTGGGTCATCAGAGTAAGCCAGTGCTAATGCTGGGGAATATTCCTTCAACATGCCGAAAATATCATCCTTTTCTGAGGTGATATGATTGTCGGTGTCTTCTATTCTGTGCCTTCCTTCTAAGTCATTGGATAATGGTTGGTACCAGTTTTTTGCTTGCGGGATCAACTCCTTGGTAAAACCAGAATCGGACAAGGTGATGAAACCAGCAATATCAAGTGGGTGATATTCCAATCCAATCGATTCTAAGTAATTTAGCACCTCCAGCCTTGGTTGAATTGTATGCTTCAGTGATTGTTTCAGCAATGCTGGATGTTGCAGGATAGCTTCTTTCAATTTATGCTTTGAACCCCCGAAGACATTTTGAAGAAGATAGTCTAATTTTCCTATAAGGATACTTGAAGGTCTTACGCCAACAGATGCAAACAAATGATCCACCTGATTTGAAGAGAAATCCAATCTTCTACATAAAAGGCACTTCGAGCAATACTCTTCCGCTTTTCTTTGTGATAACACACCAATCTTGCATATGTCAGTAGGAGGACATCCTGACTCTAAGAGCATGCCCATCCGAGGTTGAATTGTCTTTTGGAATTGGAGAGTCAGAAGCTTCGGTTCTTCGAGAAGTATTTGCTTCAGATCATCGGTGGAGCCGCTCAGATGAGACATCAAGTATTGAATGGTAGGCTCAGTTTTTTCTCTCAAACGGCGTTGTTCCAACCAACATGCCATTGGTATGAGTCGATCCAACTCAGCGTCTGTTAAATTGAGATGTGTTTGCAGCTCCGCCCTTTGATTTATTTCGTGCGAACTCAGCGATATAATGCCATTGATTTGAGAAGGGTCCAACCCTGCATCAATCAACAACTCCATTCGTGGCATGACCATGTCGAGAAGGGAATAATCTAACAGCCCTGGATTCGACAACACACAAGATGCGACATGCTTCTTGCTTCCATCGAATTCTGACAAAAGATAATTCAGTTTTGGCACCAAAAAGTCATCTGGGTCTCGTAACAAAAGATACCGGCTGCGTGAAAGAATGAAATCAACATCTTTTTCTCTTAATCCTAGTGTATCTCTAAGAATAGCATGGCTTTCATTTCTGAACCGCAGTGAATTACTCCTCTTTGTAGTCAGTACATTGGACATACTCTGGAGCTTTTCAAGAGGATAAGATAGAAGCCTCGGCCGGGACAGAATCGCATTTTTCACATCGTCTTTGGATCCTTGCGTTAGCAGGTTAGCCAGAGTAAATGTAGCATTCTGCCATGTCATTACCTTACTTCCTGACAGTATTGAATCAATCTCATTGTGTGTGAAATTGAGCATATCCTGAAGCATTTTCAACGATAGGTAATCTTCGTCAGTCATGGTTGCTATCGCAATGATGTCTTTCGTTGTATGCGCTGAAGATCTGTGTTTTCTATCTTCGATTTCAGTTTCAGAGAAGGATAGCAAATCTGGTTGCTCAAGCACAGCTGCTTTCACTCGTTCGACATCACCATCAGCCAAGTTCACAAGAAAATCTAGAGTTTTTTCAACGGCCATTTCCGTCGTCAAACAATTTCGGAGTGACCACAAAATTAAATCAGTCTCCTCTTGGTTCAATTGTAGAGATGACTCCAAGTATTCAATCGTGTCTGAAAAGTGTCTTCTCAGAGCAAATAAATCAATTCTTGCTAGAAAAGCACTATCAGCCATAGTCATCAAAGACATTGTTATAAGTGGGTCTACCACTCCTGCCAGCCGTATTTGTTGCATGCGAGGCTCTACTGCATGCTTGATTGAGAGATCCAATAGACTTGGATGGCTAAGCAACAAAGATTTCACATCCTCTGTTGAGTTATTGAATTGTGTGAGAAAATACTCCAATTTTTGTCGGAAAATCTTGTTAGCTTGAGCACCTTCAAGAGCAGGCACTTTCGAGAGGAGAGTGCAGCTTTCTGTACTGTTCAACCCCAACTCCCTCCGCAGAAATGCTATTTTGCTTTTTGACGCCTTTTGGCGCGGGCGAATCCAGTCATCAAACTCATCATCTGACAAATACATAGTGTCGAGATTATCTAGGAAAGGCATGTCGGCCAAACGCAGCTTTTTCAGTCGATGTCTAACTTTGCTGCGAGAAGATCCATCAAGCAGCTGGGTATGAGAAAGAACTATATTTTTCAGTTCAGCGTCCGAAACATAAAGCTCGTCTTGAAGTTTAGTTATCCATGATCGAAGGGAGGACGCCGCCCAATCATTTATCTCAGGTAACTCAGAGCATATCATATCAAGATCTTCTTCGTTGAATTTCAAGTCTTGCAGAAGGACGCCTGCTGCCGTGGAGTTCCGTTTTGCTACTATCGAACGTTTCATTTTTTTGGATTGGGACGAGAAAAGCCACTGATGAAAATTATCCTCTGACATGGATATCCCAACGGTGATTTTGTGTGGACAGATTCCAGCAGCAACTAATTGCTCCATTCGTGGTTGGATTCGACCTTGTAGTGAATATCCAAGTAACGTAGGTTGCTTAAGAATTGCCTCTTTCAGCTGCTGGGGGTGATTCGCATTCAATAATGCACCCTCCAAATACTCCAACTTAGGAATCAAGTTAGTTTCTACTCCCAAGCAGATCATCGTTGGCATTTTGGAGAAGACCAAGCGCAATTCCTCTGCCGTCAAATCCAAACGTTTCCTTAGGAAATCAAGCTTCCCTTTCAAGTTGACTTCTGTATCTAATCCCAGACATTGTGGCGCCTGAAATATGACTCGTTTGGCTTGGCGTGGATTAAGTTGAAGCTCATATCGCAAGAATCCAGTTACATGCTTAATTTTGAATAGTGAATAACTGAACAATCTTGGGAACTTGAGGATGATAGACCCGAGCTCTGCAGCAGAGAATTCTAATTCTGTCATGAAATACTCGGCGATTGGTTTCATATGATTCTCAAGGTTATAATCCATGATTTTAGGGTATGAAAGCAAAATCTTTCTCACATGCTCTAGTTCCATGTGTAGTTGCAGGATGAAGAAGAAAACAATCTTTTCCCGAAGGTTAGCATCCACTGAATAAAGGAGTAGTCGAGGGTTTTTCTGGTACAAGATCTGTAGCTCCTCCAATGAAAATTTGATCTCATTAACTAGAAACTTCATGCGTGGTACCAATCCTGTATCCACTGCAGACAAGATATTACCATATCTTAGTGTCAGTCTAAACAATTTGTTACATCGCCATTTGTAAAGTGTTAGTGTTGTACGTACCTGCAGACAACAAGAGTTTTGGTGTTTCCACGAGCAACTCTCTTATGCTACCAACATCAGGATATCCCAAGGCAACAAAAAATTTTAGCTTCTTCCTCAGATTTCCCAGAGAATACCCTAAAATACTCGGAGAATCCATCACCATTGTCCGTAACTCATTTTTGCTCAAATCCAATGCCCGAACAAAAAACAAAATGGTCGGTGCCAAATTCCTATCAGCACTATAATGTAATAAAGCAGGTTGCTTCCCCAATATGACTCGCACATCTTCATCTGACAGATTCATGGTACGACGGAGGAGAGATACTTTATTCGCGAGATTGCGCGGAGTCATACCCAAAATAGATCCCGCTTCAAGCGTTATTTTCCACATTGTTTCTTCGGAGAGGCCAAGGGTGTTTTGCAAGTAAAAATAGGCAATGTCAGGGGCAAGGGTTTGTGTGTTATTAATGCCGATGTTCAGGAGAGTGTCTGCTGGATAAATCTGATTGGGGTAGTCGTCTTCGTGTAGTAAATTCTGCTTGGTCTGCATCAAAATCAAGACAGATCCAATCGATTGCTGTGTTGGTAGCGGGTGGTGCCTAGACCGAGAGCATTTCCCAAGAAAAAATCCATTGACACATAATCCTACCCCTAGAAGGCACAATGCGAACGCAATGCGAGGTATGGTACGATATAACATGCCAGCAGAGTGGTTGTTGACCGTTGCTGTTCGCCTTGAGGGCACTGCCGTGGTGCGGGTGGCGGGGGGCGGCAGCGCAGACGATGATGATGGAGTCGCTGGATGGAGTGAACGGGAAATGGAAAATGGAAGATGGGACAGGATGGGAGATAGATGGGGCGAGAATCGAGAATCATCTGATGAATGATGTTCTGATGGATTTGGATGAAGAAAAATGGCGGGAAGTAAATTTATTCCTACGTAGGATACATCATAAATGAATTATTTGGGACCCCACGCCAAATCTCAACTCTCAAAAATGTTAGTGTTGAAGCCAAGCGTGGATGTGCTGTCTTCCAAACTCCATCTAAGCCTATTGAAATGGAGATGATAACACTTGTCTCCAGCCCAATTCATTGATCTCATAACGCCCCATCTCCAATTCAAATATTGGTGACCGGACTTTTGGCTGAAACAACCCCTCAGCGGCCTGAACATGGAACACTATCGTGATAGTACGGGGGTAAAGAAATTTGCGGTAGATTCGCCTCATGACGATCCGGATAAATAGATACAAGGAAACGCCGCACAAGCAGATGCCTTTTTATGGATCCATGTAATCGGGTGCATCTAGCAGGCGGCACTACAATCATGGGTGCAATGGGATCGACTGGCGTACTAACTTGATGTCGTCGTTTTCCCTTCTGGTTCAGGAGCAAGGCTTCACTTAATATGGCACCCTGATTTTTGTTTATCAAGATCTGGAATTAGTTGGGTTGAGGATGTCTTCGAGATGCCAATGTAGGTTCTATGCAGCGGTGGAGACTCATCCTCCTCGTCAAAAGTTAAGGGCGGAGGCAGCTATGGATGTTGATGACCACCACATGCGCGCCTGCAAAGCTGCATTCTCCACAAATAAAAAAAATGGTGGAGCAGTTTGGAATGAATCCTTGTGGAGAGTCTCAGCTTTGTTAAATTCATTTTCTTTTAGCTGGATCTGAAAAGGGCCATTACTTTAGATAAAGGGAATTAAAGGACGAAGTAGTGTTCGGCAACATAAGATCAATTGTTCTCCCATTGCTTTGCAGCCACACGCAAGGGAGCCGCCATTAACATCCACTCATCTTTGTCCAACAAACCTGCACCTTGCATTGCACCTAAGACATCATTGATTAATATCTTGGGCATCTCAGAATGATGCTTATCACTCTTATTGCCTCCAGGAGTTATACCGTTCAACGCATGTAGAATTGGCAGTAACCTGAGGGAAACGAGATCCACGAACACGAATCGCACCAAGGATGTCACCAGATCTTGCCGGTCATGCAATTCTTCATGTATTATTGGGTACCAGTGTTCAAGAATATTCTTCGCCAATGTGCAAAGTTCCTTTGCTTGGATGATGGTGGCATAGGCAATGGCGTCGGCAGTTTCGCCGTCGAATCCCCGCAACCCATCTTTTGTCACGAATTCATCTCTTTCAAAGGTAATTTTAGATGCGTCGACAATGGGCACCACCATTTTTCCGAAGCAGTACTTCACTGATGACAAGAGGTGATTGAAAATCTCCTCTACCGTGGTTTCACAGCTTACTTTGTCATTCTCTTTGGAACAATTGAAAAAATATGCCAATAATGATTTCACCATGGAGCATACGCGTTTGGTTTGGGTCACTGAAAATGGATCGTAGATGCCATGTTGTTGAATACTTCCCTCGTCTTCGTCCTCAAACGAGAATGACTCCAATAAACGGGCAACAATTTGCTTTTGGATGACTTCCAGAAGAATGCACTTGCGAGGACTCGTTTTGTCGGCAGTTGTCGTATCAACCTCGCCATTCGCTTCCCTTTGCGAACCACTCTCCTTCAACTTTTGAAACCACTCGAATTCCGATACTTCAAGACATGACGCAGTGGACGACTGGGCATGAAGACCCATAATATCCCCTTGCGCACACAATTCCAATCGTACCAACACTCCAACCATTGGAACGAGACTCATGTCCGCGTAACAATTTGCGTAATCATCCGGATAACCGCGTTCCCAGTCGAAAAATATGGAGCATACATTGGATATCGAAAGATAGTCATCCTTTACCAAATTGGGAATGATGGCAATGGCCTTTGTCAGCGCCTCGTGTCTTTTGTTCCATTCTTCGTATTCGGCACTGTCAAAGTTGTCTTCGTTGGAGCATTCTGTCATTTTTTGCCACAATGAGCCATCGAGATCCATATCGTCCGAGTGGGAGTTTTGCCATCGTTTGATGCTTCGTTTTCTCCTTTGATTCCACCGTTTGACTCGTGATATGGATGCCATGGAGGATAAATCTCGACCAAATTCATCCACTTCCTGTATTGCTTGGATATTATTTGCATTCTTTCCATCCAGACCATTCTCTCCCACGATCTTGTCCTTCAGCAAACCCTCCTTCTCCAAAACTTCCGTACAATCCCTCCCCCATTCCCAAAACCGCCCCATTCTCCTCCATGTCATTTCCGCTTCCAATTGACGCCTTGCCCCCTCCACCTTATCCACCATGCCATTCAACTCCCGCAATGCTCCCATCCACGTTGCCAAATCCTCTCGCAGGCCTTGATAGTATTCCAATGCCTGGCCATGTTTCAAGAGTGTTTGTTGATGTTGTGTCAGTTCGTTACGCGTGGAGGATAACGTCGACTCGTGACGAGAGATGCCCCTTTCAAGATCGGAGGATACATTGTCAAGGTTGGATATGGTTGGTTGTAAGGATTTTCTAATTTGAGAAAGGGAGGAAGAAGTACCATCGGCTCGCTGCTGTTGGTTGTGGCTCGAAGAGCGACGATTTTGTTTCTTCTCCTCCGCCGCCGTTGCTCTATTTGGGGGGAGGACACCCGCCCTCCGTGCCATGGTATCTTCCCATCGTCTATTTCCTTCCTCCACCTCTTGGGATGGTTCATCGACATCCATATTAGTATCATCGGCATTGATATCCATACCGGCAACTTTGCCCGTCATGGATTTTTCATTGGCAATACCACCGGATGGTGGTGGTGGGGTTGGTGGCGAGAACAAACCGTGGTCGAACTCTACATGATCGTTGTTGTTGTCGTCCCCGTCGTGTTGAGCATATGCCATGGCTGCATCTCCTGTGAGAACTTCGGCAATGTTATGAGAAGATTGTGCGTGCTTCTTAATGTTTCCACCCGAAAGAGATATATACTCTTCTTCAACATGTTCTTCTTCCTTATTTTCATTCTTTGCCATCCCATGAAATACTTTGGCTGCAGAGTTTACTGCTAACGGTTCTGACTTGATTGCATCATCATCATCTTCCTTTACTAACGTAGTGCGCTTCTGTTCCCTTTTCAACTTTTCCAATGCCGCCATGTCATAAAAACTTCCTCCTCCACGAGCATCATCATTATCCTCATCCTCCACATCCATCATTTTCTTATCATCCTCAGAGGAAGATCCATCGGAGGTAGTATTCATCGACATGGCTCCACCATAGCCCAATCCGCCACTGCCATTCTTTTTTCGATGTTTCGAGTGTTTCTTTCGCTTCTTTGATTTCTTCCTCGACAATACTTCACCACCATCATCATCATCATTTTCGCCACCACCGTCCTCTGGATCAAAGGAAAGCATTACGGGTGATTTCTTAACCTTGCTCTTCTTCTTATTGTCACTCAACTTCTTGCCCTTCTTCTTCTTGCGACGCTGCTGCTCTTGTAGTAGTGCACGACGGTGGGCATCATCGTCGCCGTTGTCGTCATCATCGGAGGAGGATGCGGTGGAACGAATTGTTCGTGCTGGTTTGGATTTCTTACGGGATACGCCGAACATGCTGTTTGTTGGGTGTGTTGGGAGTGCAGTGGCACGGGTAGTACGGGTGGATATGGGGCGGTTGCCACTTGCCACTGCCAAATCGATAATTGATAATTGGATGTCTCTTTTGCGGTTTCTGTGGAAATGGAAATAAGAGAATTATCCCAACCTGTTCCAACGACGGAAAATGGGAAATGGCGGGAACATCGGATCAGTATGGCTAGCTGGCGGGCGCGCCCCCTTCCCCCCAGATACTGGCTGCGCCAAAAATTACAACGGCAAAAATACAAAAATCACCAACCGCAAATCAAAAGAAAATCACCCTATCACAAACGCATGACGCATTCCATTCCATCCGCAGCATCTCCTCAACTCCTCAACACTTCCTCCACACAAGACAATCTGCTCTTCAAACCGACCAGGCCCGACTTCTAATTGAGCATGAGAACAGTGCTGCGCATCCTTAGGAATTTCAATTGATGCGTCTATATTGTACCCGAGCGCTCAAAAATCGAATCGCGATTACCGCAGAAACCCTAGATAAAAAAGCATTGCGTCAGTCGCATTCCAATTCCATCTCTAGATATAGAAAGTGCAACGCCATTTCATTCTCCAAATAGCTTCATTCCTAAATATCAGTAGTCGAACAAATGCCATCCTCTCAGTACGTCTACGCAGACGCGAATCAAAATCAACCATCATCTGGATCAATGCCCAACAATCGAAGAAGAAGAACGAGCCAACGCATTCGTCGTCAGACATTAGAAAAAACACCAGAATTCGACGACACGATGGATCCGGACGAGACGATTTTGGAAGACGATAAGGATGAAACTATTTTACTTTCGGACGAAGAGGAAAATATAAATGTTGGCGGAAGCGAGGAGCGTCCATTCAAATCAAATGCCATGATGGACGTGGAAGACGAATTCGCTCCTCGCAATAATATCGAAACCAATCATCACCATTCCACAACCTCCACCAACCTCTCACTATCCTCCAACGGAATGCCAATGACCATACGAGGAGGCGCCGAAGGATTCCTATCCAACGACCCACTCACCAGTTCCACCATGGCATCCACTCCCTTTTCCATTCGCAAGCGGGCCAAACCAAAGCCGGGTGGTCCCAACACGAAGGAACGATTGAAACGAATTGCGGACACGTTTGGCAGTGATGATAGCGATGATGATGACGATATGACGGAGCAGGATTTTTTACGGGCCGTGGCGAAGAAGCAGGCGGAGCGGGAGGCGGTGTTGTTGGCGGAGGAATCGCAGCTGGGGCGGACACAGCAGCAGCAATCGTTTGCTTCTTCTTTCCGTCGGGACGATTCTATTCAAACTCAGCAGCGGACGCAGCAGCAGTCTTTCGCTTCTTCGTTTCGTCCGAATGCCCAACAACAACATCAACAGCGGAATAATTCTAATTCGGAGGACACTGCCAGAATGGCCAATCGTGGCGATCAATCTACTTCTTTGTCAGAGTCATTTGCTCACACGCAGGCCTGGGAAAACGAATTGAACAGTGATGTACCACCACCGAGCTGTCAGCCACAAAATAATGCACCTCGGAAAGATCACCGTAGGCAGCCGGAGGAGTACCAGCCTAATCATCAAGAAAAGCAGCCATCCATGAATGCCCCAAAGAGAGATCACCGTAAGCAGCAGGATCACCAATTGAATCATCAGGGTAAACAAGCGTTCACAAATGACCAACTGGCAGATCACCGTATGCAACAGGAGGAAGAATATCAATCAAGTAATCTGGGAAAGCAGTCATCCATGAATGATCCCAAAAGAGATCATCGGAGGCAGCAGGAGCACCAGCTGAATCAGCAGGGTAAACAAGCGTCCACGAATAATAAACCGGCAGATCACCATATGGAGCAGGAGGAGGAATATCAATCAAATTATCAGGGAAAGCAGTCATCCATGAACTCACCAAAGAGAGATCACCAGAGGCAGCAGGACTACCAATTAAATTATCAAGGTAAACAAGCATCCTCAAACACCCAATTGAATCATCCCAGTATACCCAACCATCAACAAAACCTGCGGGAAAATGACCAATATAGGCAAACATCTGACACCCAGAATCATCGTGACAACCAGACAACTACGAGTTCTATCGCAAATCCATATCATCGAAAGCAACCGCCACCACCACCGACAAAAAATAATGCAGCAGCAAACGTGCCAAAAATATCATTGGAACACTTGAAGTCTCAGCAGCAGCAGCAGCAGCAACAACGGAAAAAGAGTGGCAAGGGCAGCAGTAACCGCGCCACCAGCAGCAGTTCAAATGGTGGTGACAATACCAGTAGCAGCGGTAATGGTACAAACGAAGGAGGAGAGACTTGGCAAGAAGAGGCATTCCGTTCTTCTCTCCTAGAGTTACTTGGATCCTTTCCAACCAATTATTTCAATGGTCAAGATGTGTTGGACGTCGGTTCTGGCGGGAAGTCGAACGTACGTGAGATGTACGATACGGAGCTAGCTAGAACGGCGAGCTCTGACCGCGAGGTCCNTGGTCAAGATAGGTAACTCAGTGGTCTGGTAATACTTCTAGAACCTGGATTGGGTTTTGTGAGGGCCTACATGTCCGTCTTGAATGGTCATGATGATTCCAGTAGTCCGAGTGGAAGCAACAATGGTTCTTATTGGGGAGCAGGAGGGAAAAATGCAAATGGCATGCCATCCTCGTCGAAGGATATATTTTCCGGTCAAAGTGTACATGGGCGTAATGCACGCATGGTCCATTTGTCGAGTGTTGTTCCGCAGCAGCGGAGGAATCATAACGGGATGCCATCTTCTCCCAATCCATTTAATTCGTCATGGACATGTGAGCAGTTGGCATACGGATCGATGGTCCTTGCAGCGCAAGTCTCTCATGAGGCATCCTGTGATCCAAACTTTGATGGTGGGAAGCATTCTTCTTCAAGCAGTGAGGCCGAATCCTGTCGTTCTAAAGTTGCTGGATTTGTGCACAATTCGAACAATAGTAGCGCAGAAGGAAATAAAAAGAGGCCTGTCATTTCATCAGCCTTGGTAGAATCATCACTAGGATTCCTGGTAACGGCATTTGCATGTTTGGAGAGTGATTTTGTCTATTCTGTGCTAAAGTCAACTCTACAAGTGGGCAATCGTGATATCATCTCAAAAGTTACCATCTTTGACGCGCTCAGCCACTTTGCACCCGTTTCATCGCAGGATGATGCTTCAGTAGAAGAAGAGCTGTGTACCGTGCCAGTGCTATCACTATTGGCATTATCACGTGGACTCGAGGCGACGCTCTATGTTGCACGGTATGCAACGACGCTTGATCCGTCATCCGCTTGTGCTGCGTACTCTTCCCCGCAATATTCTTGCGGTGGAAACACCAACAACAACAATGACACCATTGACACTGGGATCGACGAAAGTTGCGTTGGATGGCTTTCAGCTATTGGTCGTGATTTGGGCTTGAGGCTGGAAGACAATCGGAATTCACGCCCTAAGCACATGCATTTAAGTGACATTGCAAAGTATGCCTACGACTTTGTTCTAGAGTACAACCCCATGATAGACGACGGAATGGACTCCCACGGCATGTCGGGGCGAGGTGGTGATATGAATGGCCATCAGAAACGTGGCAACTCTCGAGGAGGCCTCTACATTGACACACAAGCCGGCCAAGGTGGAACTAGTCAGGGCATTGCTGCCTTTGTGTGTCGTCAGCCGTCAATCATGAAGGATAGAATGTACGCCGCAAACGTCGAATACTTATCGTCAATGATTCATGCTGGCATTGTCTCTAGCTGGTTAACAACGAATGACCCAGCTTCTGAAGGCAGTAATGTGAATGATGTATCTAATTGCGACAGGACAGTGGACAGGTTATGCCAGAAACTTTTTTATACAATCGAGACCCGTTCCCGGCTGCGTCGATCCACCAACCAGAATACTTCCGTGTTCGATCCTGGAGATAGCGAAGCAGTTTGCGCTGCATCCCTTTCGCTGCTTATTCTCGTACTGCCTGAGCATGTCAGCCAATCGGCAGCACCCTCATCACTATCTACCTCCTTTCGCCACATGGGCAATAGCTCTGGCTCTCTTGGGGATCTACTCCACTCTCCACTGGTCCGGAAAATGGTGGAGATGGCTTTAGCATGGCAGGATACTGCTACTTGTTTGCCAAGTAGGAACAACAACAAGGAAAACGACGCTGTCATGAGCTGCAATGCTGTTTACGTCTTGTCAGATATTTGCATGGCTGGAGGGTCATCGTTGATTTCTTCTCACTCTCCCCAGAGAGTAGACAGCTTCCTTCAAAGCATTACTGACAGTATATGCAAACGAGGAAAATCCAGAACTGAAAATCATTGCTTTGATAATTCCAGCATTGGTTCTTCTCTCTTGTTACTCTTGCAGCTTCATACAGGTTCTCCAATACTGGTCCGTCAATTTTTACGAACCTTCATTGAGAGTGGCGAAGACTGTGCATCATTTTTTGCTGGAGGCCTCTTGCATCTATCTGCCAATGTGAGTTGATATTATTTTCATTCTTATTTTATGATTGATGTTATCGAGCCTTCTATTTTAGTGCTTCTGTCAATCAATGCCCATCGTCATTGGATAATTTAAAAGTAGATGAGAGATGTTGACCAATAATAGTAATACTCTTCACTATCCAAGGTCATACTCAGCGTATGGCAAGAGAAGAATGACATACATGTCGAGGCTGCGTTCGTTGTTTGATCAAGTCAGATCACACTCTATGACTGGCGTGTGGTGACGAAGGTTGTTTCTTTCTTCATGGTGCTGCTAGAGCTGAGGATGATGTGCTGTACTGTCCACAACCCTTGAACTTATTTTATTTTCCTACCTTTTTTCAATCTCCAAGATATATCCCCTCTCTCATACATGCATGTGTTCTGGTACCAAGTACATACCTTTGATAGGTACCTTGGGGCGTCCCTGATAATCCACTGTCAACCATAGTTGGTCCTACGTGGGATACCAACCAAGGTCTGAGTATGC
>JAZGVS010000068.1:0-23753 GCA_037356235.1 Bacterosira constricta
GTCATCGTCCAAATTATGACTTCCTATTGAACTGTTCACCTCCAGCATCCGACTGATTTCCTCTAGGTCAGACCCTACAACCGAGTCTGGATGAACCAATTGTCACTGTCGGTGATGTGCATACGGAGGTTATCATCCAAATATCTCAATCGGAGGTAAGGCCCAACTTTATTTCTAGATGCAAGCCATCGAATCAATCTACTCGGTAAGCGAATAGTAAACTCACGAAGCAGGCGGAATCGTGATTGTGAGTTTCTCAATATCTTGACACTCTTGAAGTACAATCCAATATCAGTTGCCGACGTAGGTTCTCCTTCCACCACCACCCTAAATCCTTTCAACTTTCCTTTCTCAAAGTCAACAACATTGGTAAAAGTCCCTTCCTTCGCATCTATCACTTGGCTTGTAGTGGCGACACCTCGTTTTGCACTCTCTGAAAAACTAGCATCGGCGGCTGTGGTGAATCGCAACTTCCAATTGCCTCCCAGTTTGGATTGTGTGGGTGGTGCACCACCATAGTTTTTGAAACCGAGTGTAGGGATTGCAGTGGGATTGAGCAATGCCAGTTGTTCTGCTATTTTGATCACCTTGTTGCCAGCTGCTCCTACCTCGAGCTTCATTTGGAGGAAGGAGTCGGAGGTGAGGATGCCCTGTGATGATGACTGAGTACTAGGCGTCTTTTCTTCTTTGCTTGCCTTTTTCTTGGATCTGGTGAGTTTGCGAAAAATTCTGAAGAGCAAGCGGTACACATATCCTCGATCGTTGTTCTCATCAACTTCTTTGCGTGCGATTGCTTCTTCTTGCGCTTTCATGGAACGAAAATCGTCTATGGCTTTGAGGAGGCGTGACTTTACTTCATCACGTAAGAGCTGCGCTGCATCGTCCACGGCATTGATGAGATTGTTGAAACTGTCAATATTTTCAGGTTGGTCAACGGTACTGGACAGAGACGAGGATAATGATATTTTCTTAGGGCTGAGTGAATTATTCTTGTGAGATGCTAGTTGAGATGGCGAAGTGACGAAGGCGGAAGGTTTAGAATATGACGACAGCGCCCTTGAATGAAGAGGTGATGTGATATCTCCTGCATGGACGTGAGCTAACATCAAAAGAGAGGTCAGTTGTAGTAAGGCATTCATCATTGTTGATTTTTTTGCAGCCGAGTAAGAAACGATCTTGCGCAATCGCTCTGATGACGATGGTCGATTTATGACAGAAGCAAGATATCTGATTTGCCAATTTCAGCATGAATTGCAAGTGGATGTTCTGAGAGGTCAGAGGTCAGAGGTGTGCAGCCGTGGTGTTTCATCTCTTGGTTGAATGAATCGCATGTCACAGCATGTCAAGAAAGTAAGAAGTTTTCGATCATGGCAGTGCGTGGAAAGTGGTGCTGCGCGTGTTCTCATTGTTTGAGTTCTCGCGGCGGCATGTCTGTGACTCAGCTGATGTCTGGGTCTGACTGAGAGGGTATTTACGACTAAGCTACTATTCCTACGTAGAGGGAGGAAAGATCGCGATCCAATTTGTGCACGACTCATATCTTCTGTGCACATCCACCAAAACCAAAAACCAAGTAGATGATACATACATACGGTAGATGAAGATATTTTTTGTAGGGGCGCATCATGCCATGTGAAGTAGAGTTGTGATCACGTGATATGACCGACCCCGTCATGGACCCCCCCTCATGTGACGTCATGTGAAATATCACGGAATCGCCAAATTAACATACATCGCGAAAACTGTATCGCCAACTTGTGCCAACATAGATAAAAGATCTTTTGTGGCGAGTTATTAGGGTTAATATTATTTGTTTTAGGGTTATTACAGTTCACAAACAGGTCACGTGAATCCCGTCACGCAGGTCGAAAAAAATCATACTTCACAAAAAGTCCGTGTGATATGATATGATGCGTCCCTAGTATTCGTAGCTATTCGTAGGCCCTACTTCAACTTATTTATAGAGATTTATATTTATATTTATGTACTATGTATTAGGTTTTTCCCAAGTACATAGCTAGCAAGGTATGATGAGTGATGACTGAGTGACGATTGACAATGGCCTGTGTCACATCTTCCTCTGGTTGTCCATGCTTCGGTAGGTAGATATGCGCAACGTATGTATTTCGGACTACATACAATATTCTTTTCTCCTGCAGTCTCCTGTGACAATATTCTTTTCTGTGAACTGTGATGTGTGGACTGTGTATGTGGGGATGATGAAAGAAGATGGATCGGATCTGGGAGTTTCAGCGTTGAAATGAAATTGCAAAAAAAACATACTCGCCATCCACGGCATGTGGCGACAACAGGCGACAACGATGACAACCCCATCCACCACTCGACCCGAAACAGCATACAAAGGTTCAGAAGATAGAAGGGCATCAGGTCGGTCGCCTATCTCCCCCATAAGAAATAATAACAACTGTATTCTTGGTGAATTGAGATCATTCCACTATTCCCCTGTTGTGAACTGAAATCTTGTGGGAGGGAAGCACTTTAGGACATTTTCTAATTCCCAACACCTACGTATTCCGATCCGATCTCCACCCAGCTCCGGCATTCTAGTTTCGTTGACCGAAGAGGCAGCGGAACGCTGAAAAGAACACCTATATATACTTATCATCAAGATGCCAAAGGACGCTAATCCAACGTTGGTCCATCGCAAGATTGCCGTGCTGGGCTTTCGAGCGGTGGGCAAAACGTCCCTTACCAATGCCTTCGTGAGCGGGACATTTTCCGATAACTATGATCCGACCATTGAGAATACACATCACAAGACGATTCGGTTTCGGAAAGTGCATTTTGCCACGGATATTATTGATACGGCGGGTATGGTAAGTACTCGAGACCTACGACTTTTTTCAGTTAGCGTTGAATTGATCTCGTATTTCTCACAACTCGAGCCCTTCCATTCTTTCCACACGTGTTACTGTTACACTTCTAGGATGAATATTCCTCCATATCACGAAACGCCAGTGTCGGAGTCCACGGCTACGCCCTCATCTTCTCCACCACCTCCCGCTCCTCCTTCGAAAATGTCATGAAAATCAACGATGCCCTACTGAACGCCCTTGGTGACGCTCTCGACGTCCCCCGAGTCTTGGTCGGAAGTATGAAAGATTTAACAGAAGAGCGGGATGTGTCCCATCAACAGGCGCAAAATCTCGCAGAGAGTTGGGGTATACCCTATCTGGAATGCTCGTCCAAGACAGGCGAAAATGTGGCAGAGGTGTTTCATACGTTGTTGAAAGAGATTGAGAAGGATGATGGGTTGTTGAATGAGAATGAGCCAGATAAATGTATCATTCTATGATTTTATATATGTGATATCCGTACAGTGACAAGTTTTTATTGATTCAGTGGTATATGGAGTTTTGAATAGTGATGTATTGTTGACCAGTCTTTAAGGGGATACAATTTTTGAAAGACGTCTGGGGGGGATAGGATGTGCACCATCCATGAACATAAAGGCATCTGTTCTCCAACAGCGTTGAAAGCATATTATTTTTGGAAGGGGGGAGGGTTACCAGAGGTTACCAGTGAGATTGTTGAGGCTGACATCTTCAGAAAGTGAATTCTGGGGGAATGATGTCTGGCTTCTTTTTACATGGTATTTTAGATCTGCGTGAGATAAATTTACGTGTCGATGTTTGCTCGTAAACTAAATAATGAACAACTAACAGATAGGGCACGTGATGGGATAGCCTTTGTTCACTACGAAACTTTTCATCCACTCAGCCAATCAACATTTTGCGTGATGAATAGATGAAACACCTTTGGCCTTGATCTTCCCTGCAGTGCTGGTGGGAAATTGTTGCTACAATAGGTGCTAACGCTGTGTGGAAAGTGGTAAGGTATCATGCTTCGAGGTGTGTGAGGTAACTTGACGTGTCGATGTTTGCTCGTACATTAACTAAATAGCCGTAGTCCTATTTTTATCTCCATGTCAGTAGGTGTTAGGAACGAGGAATGAGCCAAAGATTGAGGTGGTATATCAAGTTTGGTGTCTTGGCTGATTGTGCATTTGCCTACTTTCATTGTTGGACCACCATTCGGTCATCTACTAGCTAATTCAAAATCGTATTTTTCATCTCCATTTTGGTCTCCTTTGAGGCTGAACTATGTTACGGGCATTTTTTAGGAATTGTGAAAATGCTTCATCCTCACATCAAGTATTAGTTTATTGTTCCGATTCTGCATGATGTAATAGATGATGAGGCATCGGTGGCGTCGATGCTCACTGACGTGCCCCCAAGATGATCTTAGCTCACACCCCCAATTTACTATAGCGACAGTTACTGCTTGATTACATACCCAGTGATTTCAAGCTTAGTCCTTGATCGGGAACATTCACACAGAACTGGTCCTCTGAGCGGAGACAAGATACAATAGCCTCAATGGAAGACTCAATTGACAAATCGATCCCATTCTCCTTCACATAGAAGGTCTGTTTGTTTAATCATGGTAACATCAAGAATGAGCCAACGGGGGTCGCCATTGAGATAATGAAAATGAATCAGGACAGTTTGAAAAGGAAATGAATGTTGTAGATGAGCATTTGATGAACGTGAATGTTATTCAGAATAGAGCACTGAAGCTAGGGTACTCACGGTTCCATACTTGCTGGACAGGCGAGTCCAAAATACCTTCGGCAGAGCGATTTTAACTCCTTCTCCTACATTGAAGTTTAGCACATTTCCCTTGCCTCCAAACTCATCAACTACCTGCAATTGTTCAAAAATGTGCAAACCAGTTGAGTACACGAAGATTGCAAGGGACAAGGCCTGTGTTTCCAAAACAACGTAGCAATCACGGCTGCATATCACATGCCGAACGTATACTTTCTTCCATTCTTCATCCTTCACCGTTCTGATCCCAACAACACATAGCACATCACATGGACATAGAGAATAGTTTCAAGATGGTATTTCAAACTTACTAGTACAATGTATTTGTCATCCTTTTGGTCCTCCTTTCCAAGATCCCAGTAGTCTCGGATTGCAAGACTGAAACGAAAATAGATATCATGTGGGGGCGTGAACGATTAATAATGATAATCACAAAAGATACATAAAACGGGCATTGCACATTGTAAAATAATACACCCCAAAACTCACCCAGGAGTCATCGGATAAGCCTGACACAAAATCCTAACACGATAGCCCGTATCCGCCTCCAACTTGGTCAACAAATTATTCAGACGCTTCTCCTGACCATTAGTCAAGAACTTTTTTACTTGAATCACATTCATTCCAGGCTCCTTCGGCAATAGTTCTGGTTTGTTCACTCCCTCGAGACGGGCACTTGCGGGAAGAGCGGGGAGGAACAGTGGAGAGGCTGCGAGACCTGCCAGGCTGTAAATTGCCGAACGGCGAGAGAACATGGATGATGTGGTGTCAGCATCGTCACTGCTGACGGGTGTTGCTGAGAGCGACGACGCTGAGTGCGTTGATGGCGGAGCGACGGGGGCAAATGCCTCGATGGAAACACCCAAGAGGGCAACGGATGCTAACTTAAAGAACGTCATTGTTTGAAAGGTAACTAAGAAAAATGATGCAGCAAGATTGAGCAGGATGATGAGTTTGTATTGAAAGAGTGTGTGACGGAAGCGGAAGACGGAAGCATTCACAATTAATTTTCACACCCACAACATGAACACATACATGAACATCGTCACGAAATCAAACGCATGTCATCGGGATTTGAGATTTTTTGAGCGAGGTGTCAGCAAAACAATGGCGGGAAGCAGTCACAGAATCTTCGGGCATTGATCTTTGATGTCACGTGACGGGTGTGACGGACTGTGGTGGGTGGTGGGTGGAGGCCAAAAGCTGCCAACACACATCACAGCGCGTAAAAGCAAGAGGCAAAGCCTGGCAAAGCAAGTAAATAAACTCACACACCCCCCTAACAAAAAGATCCACCACCGTCCAACACCGTCAACAACCAACCTCAAACCTCAACCAACGACCTCCAACAGCTTTCCTCCTATCGTCCTGCTACTAGCCCTCGCTCCTTTCACCACATACCTACGCCACCCGCGGCACTTGCGTCCCCTTATGTATCATCATAGACTCCTATATTATTTGATCCAGGCAGCGCTTGCTGTACAACAAAACAAGATATCTGCATTTTCCAGCGTTGCATCACGCGCCAAGATACGCCATGCCCAAAACGCCGTGAGGCATTATGAGTCAAAGATGTCGGTTGGAGGCTTCGACGATGATGATTTGCCCTCTGATAACGAGGATCATAAATCTAGTCACATTGTTTACATTAAGTCCTCTAATATTGCGGGCATGGTCAACGATGGAGAGGATAGGGACATACAAGTTGATTTTGGTCCCGATGCATGTTTGGTTGCTGTAACGGGAGAAAGTGTACGTTATGACATCATCATTCTTGACTCACTTTTTTACACAATTATGATAGCTTGTGATCAATACCAATACTTCACTCATACTTTGATTCTGGGCACAGGGATCCGGAAAATCTCTTCTAGTATCTAAAGCAATTGATCTGGTTACTGGTGGGAAGGTTGTTTCTTCTCTGATTCCACCAGCAAGTGGAGATAATTCGGGGCAAGACAATACTTCTTCAGTAGAATTGAGTGAGTATATTGTTGATATGTTCATACTATTTTTTTACATGGTAATTCTTTCTAACCTCTCTTACTTTTGATTTGTCTACGCCTCTCATTCAGCCGTCAATTTGCACGAGCCTCAATTATCTGCAGTCTCAACAAATGTACAAAAATATGGCATTGATTCATCAATCCTTTTCAATAAACAATCAAAAGCCACTCAACTTCATCTCAAAAGAACAATCAGCTTGAGCAACTCTGGAAGATTGAAATCAATTTGTAGGATTAATGGGAAACACGTATCACTGAAGACTCTCCGGCAAGTTTCTGCACCTCTTTTTACTCGTGTGGATGTTGGGGTAGCTTCTGCTGCATTGGGGCGTCCAGCTTCAAGATTGGCAATGTTGGATATGGGCGTGTCTGAGAGCCTGAAACGAAATTGTGCTCAGATGAGGGACATTTACAAAAAAGCAAGGAAACGCACTGAGAGTCTGAAGCGTGACTTAGAGAGTCGTATTTTACCATCTTCGTTACAAGGGAGCAGTAATAATGAAGGATTTGATGAAGAGCAAAGGAAATTAATTGAACATTGGCTAGAGGAGCTAGGTGAGTATGTTTGATCATGATACTGCTCCTATGCTGTATGAAATTAAGTATTTGATAACATGCGTGTTGCTCCAAACGGTACTCAAAGATTCGTTTGAGACGAGAATTACTATATTTCAAGAGGCACTGTTGGCACAATACAATGAGTTACTATCAGGTGAATCATACGCAAAAAATGATTCAGGGAGTAGTGGCATTGTTAAGATTATACAAAAGTTGCAAAAGACAACATGGATGCAGAATACAGAATCAGATGACGACTCTTTATTCACGAATTTGCTAGATTTTCGGGAGGAAATGAGGGCAGTGGAAGCACAATTAGTTTCTGCCCAATTGGCGTATGAATCATTGGCATCGTTGTCTGCCCCCAACTCCGCTTTAGTGGCCTTGGAAAACACCAGGAAACTTTTGTACAGTATCTCCAGCGATCACGACGGCCCTTTGTTCGAGACAATTGAAAAAACGCATGAGCTGCTCAATGGCGTCGAGGCATCATTGGATGATTGTGCTAGATCCATTGACGGTAATTCTGATAGCGTAATGTCAACGTTGGAGAAGATGGTTTTCACTGGGATTTCTGTAGAAGAAGTGGATAGCATTATTGCCGACTGGAATGCAATGGCAAGAAAACATGGGATCTCGGTAAGTGCTACTTAACTAGCAGTGCTATGTTTTGATGATAACGCTGGTTGCTGATGATATTTTCATCACTCCATTTTTGCAGCCATACTCTCTGCCGAACTGTCACATGTCAATACGGGAGGAGCTAGATGGTAACGTAGAAGCCTTGGAACTCCTACCAAAGGCTGAGGAAGACGAACAAATTGCGCTAGAGGATTATTCATATGCATGCAAAGAGTTATCAGATTCTCGAAAAGAAGTTGCTGCTAAGCTTTCACAGTCTGTGTCAAACATATTGCCTTCATTGGGGCTAGAAGGATCAACGTTACAAGTCCAGCTGAGTTTGCGACCTGGTGGATTTGAAGAGCCTTATTATGGCTTAGAAAATCCTGGCGTGGATATTGCTGACTTTATGTTAATGCATAAAAAATCTGATGGATACGATGGAGACGTGCTTGACACTCAACACGGGGGGAATATAGAGCAAGTCGGCAGTTCAGGCGAGAAATCGAGGGTACTTCTTGCTATAGAAACGGCATTACCGGGCTCTATTGGATCAACATGTAACTCGTTCAGCAACAGCGCAGAAAGTGTGCCGAGTGAAGGGGATTTGAAAGCTCCACCCATCTCTATTATATATGATGAAATAGATGCCCATGTTGGTGGAAGAGCCGTTGTCACAATGGCGAAGCTCTTGTCAGATCAATCACGCAGTAGGCGCCCACTCGACAACGAAAGAATAACTCAAAGTGGAAGCCAAATAATTGCTATCACTCATAGTGCATCGCTGGCGGCTATCGCAGATCGCCATATCGTCATCGAAAGAGGTTTAAACCGTAGATGGAATTCCTTGCCCATTCGGACGTATGTAGTTGATGGATCAAGCCGCCGGAAAGAGATTGCTAGAATGACCTCTGGTGACCTGGCGTCAGGAGAAGCTTTCACCTTTGCAGATGCATTGATAAGAGATGCATTGCTCCAAAAAGAGATGTCTTACGATGAAAGCTCGATCGATATAGAAGACTAGTGGTTCAGATCTTCTTCTATTGTTTGGCATACAAGCAAGAGTGGCTAATTTCCTGGGTGTTTTCGAGGCTTTGTGTTTGATTTCCAATGATGATGTAATTAACATATTTTTCACAAAATGAAGGAACTGCAAATGAAAATATCGAAATAAGGTATACCACTCGATCTTTTATTACTCTCAATAATTTCAACCTCTACTCAATGCACGGCAAGCTTTTGTCAATCTATAATTCCATAGTCTCGGCCAACCTCGCTTGAATGCCTCATAAAACAATGCCCCATATATCAGCCCACCTAAATGAGTCGAATGTGCAACATTACTTCTTCCAATCTCAATACCAAGTATCCCAAGAACACTAAAGCCAAGCAACCCCAGAAATAGATAGTAGGCCGGTAATGTTATTGGAATAAATGAAACAATCATTCGCAATTCCTTTGTAGGATATATCAGTGCATCAAATGCTAGCAGTCCCAAAGTTACCCCCGATAGGCCAACGCAGCTCCCCTGGCCTTTATCAAACAGCAAAAATGCAAGATTGCCTGCAGCTGCTGCAGTTATTACAAATACCCAAAGTGAAATTCCCTGACTTTCCAACACTGGTTTTACACTGCGTCCAAATGTCAAGAATGCATACATATTCATTGCTATGTGGCCGAAGCTTGCGTGCGAGAATGCCGACAATATCAATGCATGGAATCTCTTTTTAGTAATCACATTGTAATGACTGCATACAAAATGATTGCGGAGTATTATTGCGACAGATGACGAGGCTGGCATTTGCCACAATAAAAACAAGAGAAGGGACACTGGAACAGTAGAAATGATGTCAAAGAAAGTGATATAAGGTAAGAATAGATCTTGCAAACAACATTAGAAGTAAAAATGCACGATCCAAGAGAAGGAATGCAATACAATACCCTAAAATCTCAAATGATGATTCTGATGCCAATGAAAGAAGACGACGGCATTTATTCGACTCACCTACAGTGCCATTGAATAAAGTTGGACTAAACTTTTGAAGGTCTGCAAAGTAATTTCTTATTAATTCTGTCAATGGTGGAGGACGCTGTCGCTGTTGTAGTGGAGATTGGAAAGTGGCATGATAGAATCCATCATTATTTACATCACCCAAAGTTGGCGCATTTTTGTAGTTGGGGTTTGATTCATACTGTCCACCTCGAAGGGTTTCTATGCATGCAAGACAGCTGCTACCTTTGTTACTGTGTCTTTTGGTTGATGTTGATGCTGTTGGGATGATGAATGGTCTGGCGTCCGTTGTTATGATGGTCGCTGAAAAGAGAACGAGGGCCAGTGTCCTTGTCACTACGCGCCGCAGCAAATTGCGTGTAGGTGTAGGGTGAATCATCTTGCGATTTTCATTTACTTCGAGGGCGGCGGCTGGAGGGCGGTGCGTACTATCTAGAAAAGATGATGAGAGGGGAGAGGGGGAGGCGACATCATCATAACATTTCACACACAAATGCATGATTCATGTGTCGTTGGTGGCGCAGGTGGCTGCTATGTAGCGTGCTGCTAGCTCTATCTAGCTGGTGGCTGTTATCTGTTGTTGCGATACGTAGTACGTAGGTGTATTGCACATAGGTAGGTAGGCGGCGCGCTATCTTTTACAGTATAAGATACCACGAGTTGTCCCCCCTAAACTAGCTTGTCCCCCCCTCCGGGCGGGTCAGGCTAGGGTGAGAGTTTGTCCCCCCTTGACTCCTTCTAATAATAGCAGCTATTAGAATGCTCGCATAAATTTTGACTTGTATCCCCCACCAAGCCAGCCTAGGGTAAAAGTTGTCCCCTGGGGGGAAAACTCATGGTATCTTACGTATGCGCTGACGGCAGCTGATGGCTGACGTCTCTCTTTTTAATGCGACACCCCAGAGGGAGATCTCTGCGACACGCGACACCCCCGCTATTTTCCTCTCTACCTACGATAGATAGATCTATCGAATAAATATCTTCTCGTGCGTGTGGTCCGCCCGTGGTCTTCTTGTGGAACTTCTTGGCTGTATCGTAGATAATATCGATGTGTACCATAAGATCTTGGATTGGGGGTGTCGTCATTTTTTTTCTGATGCCGACTGTGCCGATTGCCGATGCCCCCGCCCGATGCCCGATGCCTGATCATTCATATTCATATTCATATTCATCTTGTTGAATTACGATACTACTTATTTGAACCACCATGGCGTGCCCAAGACGATCGCCACCGCCGCCACGTGCCCCCATCCACAAACACGCAAGAAAGCACTACTATACCCTCCTCTTCAGAATAGTAGTGCTGGTATTCTGCCTATGCGATGCATTTGCCAAACTATTCGAACAAAAATCAAAGAAAGTAGCACGATTGACCGCCGAGCTCGCTGCTTTGGAAGCTGAAAGGCTGTCCAAGCTCGTTGTTGTTTTTGGATATGAAGTGAGTGTCAAATTATATTAGTTAAGGATGTGATTTTGAAAATTGTTCTCACGATCATTGCCATCTGTTTCTGATACTCACCATATCAATCATCATATTATGGCTGCGATCAGTTTGATAAACTTGGATTTTACACGTCCGTGTCGATTTCGACTGTTTTACTTGTGACATTAATAATTCAATTGGGAAGGAGCAGGCGGCAATGGAAAAAGCTGGCTCTTTCAGGAACAGCAACAGGGCAACAACCCACTGCCATATCCACCACAACACCAACAGCTCCCCGCTATACCATCATGCTCATAGTATCAGGGGCATTAATTTTCTTCTATTACCTAACTTTCAACCTGGGCAAGGCATCTCAATCGAAAAAGAACAAATCGACACGCTCCTCTTCGAAAAAGGGGGTTCTTGAACTGCAAAGGCTTTCAAGCTTGGTCATAGTATTTGGAAAATATGAATTGGACAAGGCTACATTTTATTTACTCGTTTCTACTTCCATGGTTTTGTTAGTAGCATTGGGGGCCCAGATTGGAATATGGTGCAGGCAACGGAGGGATTTACAATTGGGAAAGGATAGAGATGCCGTTAGAAGAAGAGTAATGTTGCCACCGCCAAACGATACATCTCTTGATGTTGTAATAGTTGGATGTGGCCCCAAAAGTGTGGGATGGTTTCATTTAATGCAGTTCCTCGATATGCCAAACATCAATGTACGCGCGGTTGTGGAACCTTTTTATTTGGATAAAACAAAATGCCCCTACCCTCCACCATCATTTGTTGATCTTGTCATGCTTTTAGGTGAAATGGGAACAAAGTGTGTGTATCATGTCGGACAGCTAGATATATTCAAACAACAAACTTTGTGTATCGTAGCAGGCAGAACTGCTGACAACCCAAGACTGTTTCGAGAATGCATTGGCATGGGAGCTTCACATATATATCTTGAATCTCCAGGGGCACCAACTATTGAGCAACTGAAAGATATGCAATCTTTGGCCGCAACTCGAGGGGTAACAGTCTACATGGGGTTTCAAAGGCTTTCTTCTTCGTACATTGAAAAGGCCATTTTATTGAGTCGCTCAATACCGAAATCACATGTATTCTTTTGTCACAACGAGACCTATCAAAGCAAGGAGCTGCATCTGGCTGTTAGCCGGCATCCTGAGGGAATGATTCGCTCCATGGCTGCGCAAGAACTGGCGGTGTTAGTAACACAATTTGGAATAAACGTCAACGAGATTGATGCATTCAAAGTTAACACAAACAGATTATTCAGCGAGAAACAAACATTTTACAATAAAAGCAATGGGGATACATTGACGGACTTTTCCCGGGTGGCATTCAAAATTACAACTAAAAACAGAAGGAGCGCCAGTATCATGGCTGATCGCTGCGGAGGTCTTGTCAGTTTTGCGGTAGTGAAAAGTCACACCGGGAAAGAGTTACAGAGGTTCCAATCTCATGATGAAGACCAGGTTTCGATGGTGCAAGATGAGTTGAGAGAGGATAAAGAAATAATGCAACAATTTATCATCGAGCGCGAAGAATATTTGGAATTGAAAAAGAGAGTGGTGAAGAGCATTCTTAGTGGAGATGCTAGCAAATCTTCAGGGCTGGTATCAATTCAGAATGGGGTTGATGTCATGGCATTGGCAGATTATTGCACAGTAGAAATAAATAATGTGTTGAAGGCGGAGGACTAAGTGAAGGAGGATGGTGACTTTCATCAAGTGTTGGTTTTCTCCGGGAACTAACTACGCCAATTTGAAGCCTATTATTGTACCAAACAGAAAAATGCACTTTTATTGCAAATGAATAATTGATGACTCACACAAGGAGGAAGAAAAATCACTACTAATCACTCAAAACTGTTTTACGTATACAAAAATAAATCGAGTTCAGGGCAAACGCTTGGAATGTATGATGTTATCATCTACATAAAATATACTCTCATCACTCCAGCTTTGTCTTACAAAACTTCCTTTACATGCAGTTCACCTTTTTCCTCCTTCTAGAGGCCTGCGCAATGAGATGCTTCTGCACAAACTTACTACTCGTCTACCATTTCCTTATCTAAAACTGAGAATTTTGCGCTACCAATACTAAACCTGGCCTGTTCAAGTTAGGTGTAAATAGTCAAATATAGCAGGTGTGAGTAATTCAGCAAAGAAAGGCAACAATGGAGGTTAGGTGCTGTGCTCACCATTGCTTGCAAGTATTCGTCAATAGAGCGTGAAAGACTTGACAGTTGCTCGCCCAGAAAAAAGCAAAACTTTAATTTCACGCACATTGCCATATAAGCAACCTCAGTTTCTCCCACCTTCAAACTCAAGTCATATGTCTCTTGCAAATTATTTATTGACTCTTGCAATGGAATATACCAAATCAATACAAAAGCGAATAATTTGATCCGAGTCCCAACGAGATCTGTGCTAGAATTCTCTACCATATCTTTTGCAGTGCTTCCCCAACGGCGTGCTTTATCGAAGGATTGTTCAAGAAACATCTGGAAGTAGGCAAATATAGCGAAACATGAAGCAGATTCATCACAGATTCCATTTTGCAGAGAAAACCGGATTGTCTCGCAGGCAACCTAAAAATGATGAACAGTCGAAAATAAAAAAAGTAAAAGAGACAGAAATGAGTGGAGCGTCAGTAACATGCATAAAGAAGCTAGGTCGCCTACGAACCAAGGGTAAAAAAGGAGAGGCAATATGATAGCATGACGCGGAGATAGCTCCAACAAGCTTCATAATATTTTTTGTCTGGATAGCATCAAAAGGAATAGGAGCATTTTCAACAAAATTCAGTCAGGCGTGAACATGTCGACAAAAATGAAATGCAAAGGTCTATTCCTACTCGCCTTCGAATCAATCCTCTGGTAGTCAACTATTTGACTAAAGTCATACACTGAAGCTTCTGCTTCTGTTCGTTCCATTGTTTGTATAACTGCCATAGGAGTGGGGGTTGCTGGGATATCAAACTTTAGTTGGCGCAATACTGCTAATCCTCTTGCGACTGCCTCTTGGTATTGACCTGACTTCGATAAAGAGCCGATGAGCAGAAGGTGGGCCACTAGAGAGTCTTCAAATGAAGATACGTTTGCTATGATTTCATTTGAATACATTGCAATCTGGCTGATCTCGCCACTATAGGCGCAAACAAGAATAATAAGAGAAACATGTGTCAAAAAAACAAGCAACAATGCCAAATCAGAGAAAAAAGAGATATACTTACAGAGCCGACGCTGAAAAGGCTGCGTCCTCATGGAGTTTCAGGCACAGATGATAAGTTTCATCAATCCAAAGGGATTTACCAAGAAAGGAAATCCCATTTTTACAATAATATAGAGCTGTTCTGAAACTTGAAAGCTCTGCTGCGTCTTTCCCGGCACGAAGGTTCCAACGCGCGAACCTTGGAGACCGCCGATCTGTAACAGACTCGGGGCTGGCGTTGTTGATCTGGGAAGTGGCAATGGAAACCAATGTGGATTTACCAATGGAAATGTCTTTAGTATCACTCACATCACTGAGATAAAGTTCCTCAATTGCAACATCGATCGGTTGATTTTGAGAGCTTGCATCAAGGGATATCTTTGACCCAAGGTATATGCCAATGTCAAGGTGCAGTTGCCTCCGCTCCTTCAAAGCCATACTTTCGTATACCTGTTGTTGAATCAAATCATGAGCGAAGACCACCAAAGGGCCGGCAATTTCAAGGATGCCTTGATCTTCTAGGCCGCATAGATAGGATTCGAAATCCCCTTTTGGTGCTTGACAAAAGTCATCCAGTAGGTCTAGCAAGCTTGCTTGTACTTGTATACCAAAGCATGAAATTATTCTTAGGCACTGGAGCGAGTCGGCTGGCAATGACGCCAGGTTGGAGACTATTAAGCTTGCAACACTATCCGCTGTCTGTAGAATGCAAACCTTGTCTTGGTTCCAATCATACTGATATACCGAGGGCTTATATGATATTGTTGAATCTGAAACGAGAGAATTTAGGAGCTGAATAACAAAAATCGGATGACCAAAAGCCTTTTTATGCAACACACCGGCAAGCTCAGACACTAATCGCTTAGGAAGACGCATTTCGGACATGCACATTTCAACCACATCGTCTTGTGAGAAGGCTGAGAGCTTCATGTTAGTCACATTAGCAATCATGTTTCCTTCTAGATTTTCAAATCTCGTGGTAAATTGCAGTAAGTCACTTGTAACTTCATCGTCTCGATACATTCCGACGAAGACAAGACGCTGTCTCTCCTCTGGATATTGGCATATTGTAGTGAGTACTTCACTCATTAACCCAAGCATTGTAGGGTCTGCCCATTGTAAGTCGTCGAGGGCAATGAAGATTTTGCGTTCTAGACCGAGCACAGATAAAAGTAACTTTGACAGCAAGAAGACTAGCTGCCAGTAGGAACAACTCAAGTGATCCCTTACGACTTCAGGGTGTATCAATACCTCAATACTTGGGACGAAGTCTACCAAGGACGACAGACTGTCAGCATCAAGTGTATTTGTTATAGCTTGTGTCACTCGCCGACTGTAGTCAATATCCGATTCATTGTCGCTATCCTTCATTTCCACAAGATTGGTTACCATTTTATCAAACAGATCAGACACAATCTCTCTTGAAGTATACTCCATGTCCCGTTTGAATTTTGCTGTAAGCACCATAAATCCCAAGTTAGATATAGAGCCCCCCACTGCTGATACAATATGGCTCTTACCAATCCCTGCGATTCCTGAAATGAATATAGTTTCCAAGCCTACATTCATTTTATTCGGGACAGTTGTAATCTCAAGAAGCTTTGCCAGTTCCTTCGATCGCCCATAATAACCTTGGCCAAAAATCAGCTTTGATGTATGAAATTCATCCTCTGGGTTGAAAAGGTATATGTGCGGCTGCGAATTCATTTGTTCCAGATCATGAATTACATCGTCAAATGATATTATAGGATGGCTGGTCTTGCCCCTGTTGGTCAAATCATTAATGAACCTGCAAACTGATATTGGATAGCCTGACTCAATCAAATTCTCAAACAAAGATTTACTCGTTCTTCGCCTCATTTTGTGCTGCTTAGTATCGGATGATGTCAATCCGTCTCCTTCGGATCCATAGTCATAGTGTGTTTCAGATGATGATGCATCATTTTGAAAAAAGATTTCATAGATAAGTTTTCCAAGATGCTGCATCAGAGTGTCAGTTTTCATGTGTACAGATGAGGTTTGTGCACAAGAGCACTTTACATCCAGAATAATCCATTGGCTGCAGCTATTTGAACTGATGGCGTTGAATTGGTTAACAGATGATATTGATAATAAATATTCGCCCCCTTCCTCTGCACATACGTCTCCCCCCCTCATCGTGACAACAAAGTCATCCAACCACAGTGATGTCAAATCATTATTACTCTTCGTTCCGTTGTGACATTGGACAAACGCCCTAGCCAGCGCGAGTGAAAGTTTGACAGCATTTTGAATCTGTTGGGGCGAGTTGTTTGCGCCGTCATCGCTGCAATCATGATGCGAGTGCCCGAGAATTCTGGTGCTGTCGTGGTATGCCTCTTGATCAAACAAAAAGGTACTTCTTGAGAGACATCCCGAATCTAACAGCGTTGGAACTGTCCATGTGATTACTGTGCCGCCCATCGTCGCTTATAGCGAGGCAAAGAAGAGTATTGTGAGGCGAAGGGTAGGTACGATATTGTATATTGTATGTTACCTAGGGAATATCGTAGGGAATCGTCAGAACGGTCTACCACCGGACCGGGGTCTCTACCATAGATACATTACAACTGGATATGGAACGCATCGCGCACGTGCTGATTTTTGGCTGATTTGGCAAAACAAGATAGACCCAACCTCGCAGTTCGTGTGATGAAGGTGTGACATGGTCGTACCAACAATTATTTTGTCTCAACCTTAAGAGACGTCTGAACAGAAAAGATACCAATGTATATTTACCTAAGTAATAAATATCAGAGCTTGTCTATAATGACGTATTGTGACAGTTGCACGGTTTCATGAATGATTTTGTACCTATTTCTACACAGACCAACGTGGGAATTCAGACCTTTGTTCGCGTGAGGTTGGGTCTATCTTGTTTTGCCAAATCGGCTGAAATCAGTCGAAAAGCGCGCACGTTCCATATCCAGTTGTAATGTATCTATGGTCTCTACCCTGCTGCTTTACCACAGGGTATGTATTTAATTTATCCTCACATAATAATAATAATAAATGGCGTACCGTTATTTCATTAGAAAACGTCCGCAGTCATTATGATTCAAGAATTTGGTAGGTCTTGTTTTATGTGTCTCCTACATGGAGACGTGGTCTTCTTTTCTCCTGACGGACGCTTTCATAGCTATCGCTAACTGTAGCCTGTAGCTAGCTACGCATTAGGGTTAGGTTTAGGGTTAACTGATGGTTCGGGCGATAGATGGGGGTGTATGATAGATGGGATATCCATGGCCAGCGGCGAAGGCCATCAAAGGCCTAGAAAACGTCCGAAGGAGGACAGACGTTTTCAAGATATTTCGAAGGGACGTTTCCAGCCATCCTCAGAACCGAGCGGTCGTTTCTAGAATGGTCGTGTTTCCTAATGTAATTGTAATGACGGTACTCTACGTTGATTCAAGTGGTCCATATTTATGTGGGCCATTACAATTACCATGAGTTTCTTTGTACAGTTGTTTTAGAATAACATACCTATGGTTACTCAATTACGTTCACCAAATCCCAATTCATCTAGTTTTTGATCCTTCTCATTCCAATCTGTGATGCCTTTGCTACCCTTTTTGTGGGCGACTTTTTTACTCCAAGTGGTCCATATTTTTGTGGGACATTACAATTACCATGAGATTCTTTGTATTCTTTCAACTCAGTATTATTTCACTGAACAGTCATGTTTTGATTAAGTCAACTTTAGTACATTTCATTGTCACACGAAACGTGTCCAATAGACTGCCCTTGCCGTATGGGACACAGATACTGTTCAAGGACTCTTCTTTTTCTCTGTGGCCATTGTGTGGTGTAGGAAGTTTCTGAGTTCATGTTTTGTGCGCGAGGTGTTATTAGTATTAGTATTAGGTCTGACAGTTTCACAGCTGAGTAGCATCCATGTACCTCAGCACTTCTGTGTGATAGAGAAGGTAGGAGGCAAGTTGAATGGTTAGTCCCCCATAAACAAAACACGTGGTGGCATAATGAGCAGAAAATTCTCCTCGCTGTTGCTCATCTTACCTTTTAGATCTTTGATTTGACGCATTGACTGCTCTCGTTTAGATTTCAGGACTTTGATTTTGTCACGAGTTGCATTGAGAGCGGATGACAAATGTTGGAGCTCTGAGGCTTTGTTTGCATTTCCCTCAGACACTTCAAGCTCTAACAGTTGGATATTCCCAATCAATCGGGATCGCTCAATTTCAAGAAATTTGTTATTCTGGGCCAACACAGACACCTGCGCCTTGAAGTGTGTAACCTGATCATCCGGCAACATAATGGCTTCGTTCGAGGCATCAGCATCCTCAGTTTTTTGCTTGGTGCTTGCCTCAAGTTTGGTGATAGATTCCCTCAGTTTGGCCCCAGTATTTGAAATCTCATTCTTTTCACAGGTGACACGCTCCAACTTCTCCACATATTGTCTCTGTTCTGACTCAATGGCGGTATATTTGGCGGTGGCTTCTTCGATTTCAGACTTAAGATTGCTGTTCTTGTACTTGTATTCATCAAGATTGGCCGGCAAGCCTTCGTGCTTATGCTCTAGACGGACAATAATCTCCCTGGCCTCATCCTTAGGTTGGATGCCCTCCTGTTGATTCACGCCATCTTCCATCTGCTTGGCCTTCGCACGAATCTTTTCCACAAGTTTCATACATCGTGTGTGTCCCTTCACAATATCTTCAAGCTTGATTTCCACAATATCCATATCATCCTGGGACCACTCACCGTAGTTGCTCAGGGACCACTCATTGAGTTCTAGATAGGCAGCATCACGATCTGATTCCGCAACTGTGGCCTTTTTCACCTCGGCTGCAAGTTGTTCCTCTAGACCACTGACTCAATCGTTGCGTGAGGCATCGCGCTGACTAAAATGTACAAAGGCCTTCAATCTCACAACAGCATCTACCTTAGCCTTGTCAGCCTTGTACAAGCCGGCAGCCAGTTCTGATAAGGATATTTCTTTCTTCTCCATTTCTAAATAAGCCTTATCTCGATTTGATTTCACATCAGCAATTTTCTTTCTCGGCTTTTTAGGAATTGTGGATTGATCATTTTCAGTAGCATACAGCTCCTCTAGTGCAATGCGTTCCTCAAACCTGTGAACTTGTTGGACAAGGTGAAGAAAATTCAACCTCTCTTCTTCAAGTTCTTTGGATGTGACACAAATCTCTTCACGAGCCTTGGTCAATGTCGAATGATGATGCTCTAATTCTAGGCGCAGATTACATTGATCTGATTCCATAACGACTATGTGGTCTTCCAACTTGGAAGCGGCTGCTGACTAAACATTTGCGCTTTCCCCAGCATTTTGCTCCTCTGCTGCAATGACTTTGGATGCAACATCGGCATTGTCCTGAGCCTTGGCCAGTGCCGACTGATGACTTAGTTCCAAGAGCAGATTACCTCAATCTGATTCCAGGGCAGCAATGTGGTCTTCCAACTTGGAAGCAACTGCTGACTGACTGTTCGCGCTTTCGCCAGCTTTTTCTCTGCAACGGCTTTGGATGCAACATCGACATCATCCTGAGCCTTGGCCAGTGCCGAATGATGATTTAGTTCTCAGCACAAATTACCTCGATCTGATTCCATAACGGCAATGTGGTCCTCCAACTTGGAAGTGATTTCTGACTAATCATTTGCGCTTTCACCAGCATTTTGCTCCTCTGCTGCAACACATTCCTCTAGGGTACAGACTTGTTGCGCAAGTTTTGCTTCGCGTTGACTAAAGTTCAACTTCTCATCTTCAAAAGCCTTTGCTGATAAATATGCGTCTTCTGTAGCCTTTGCCAAGTCTGTACTGGCTTCCGTTAGGGCCGATCTCTCCTTCTCCAACTATAGACACGTCCTTTCTCAATCTGATTCAACGACCACAGAGATATGCTCCTCCAACTTGACAATAATTGATGTATGACTCTGAGCGCTTTCAGTTTCAGTTGTCATTTCCTCCTCTGATGCAAGGTGTTTCTCAATGCTATAGACTCGTTCAGTATGGACGGCATCGTGTTGTTGGGAAGTCGGTTTCTCCTCTTCAAAAACATTTGATGCCTCATCAGTATCTTCCCCCGCCTTGGCAAAAGCTGATGGGTCTTGATCTAATTTCAGGAGAGCTTTATCTTGATCTGACTCCACAACAGTGATGTGTCCACTCACCCCCTTATTAGTACTTGATTGGTAGGATGGCATAAATTTTCACCACAGTCTAAAAATAACTCACCCCCTCCATAAATGCAACTACTGTATCAGTAATAAACTTTTCCATGGGAACCCTAACTTCATGAGATGATTATGCATCTCGTCTACTGTCATCCATAATGTTGAATTTTCTTCTGGAAGGTCAGAATTGAATGATAAGATCCATCTCTGAACTTGTAAGCTAAGNGTAATAAAATTTGTCGACTGCTTTTGAGTTCTTGACACGGGGCACTTTTCGTGTTACCCATCCCGATGGAAATTCTTCGTCCGCCTCCTCCGGGGAAATTTGTGAGTCATTCTCACCCACGGTGGAGTGAGAGTGACGGCGACCCTTATAAGGGGAGGACTTTGATCCTTTTTTGGGAGTGGGTTTGGATGATGTTGCGGTATTAGACTTTGTTCCTTTTTTCAGAGTGGGCTTGGATGATGCTGTGGTATTAGATTTTGATCCTTTTTTGAGAGTGGGTTCGGATGATGATGCACATGGGGTATCAATACTCCTCTGGAGAGCTTGTATCTGTTCTTGCATAGTCAGACGAAGAGTCTTTTCTTCTGCAAGTTCCTCTCTCAGTGATTTGATTTCGGCTCTCTGCGAATTTGCCTTAGTTGTCAACTTTTTACAGAATTCATAATAATCTACATCCTTACAGCCATCTGCATCTTTACCGCCGTCATCCATTTCTTTGGCAGCAGCACACAATTTTGAAGCAGGTTGTGTAGGATGATCAGTATCATTATCATTGACTCCATCCATCTCTTTATCAGATTCTGCTTCGCGATACAAAACAGGCTGCTTGCGTCGAGGTTGAATTTTTGCAGGAGCTTGTGTAGGATGCTCATTATCATCACTACCACTAACCTCTTCCATCTCTCTATCAGATTCCAATTCTGCTTCGCGATGAGACACGGGCTGCCTACGTCGCGGAATTTTTGAAGGTTTGGATGTAACATTACTTGTGACATTTGTGGCCTTTCTTTTCCTTCCATTTGTACCTCTATTGGAAGCGCTAGAAGTGCAACTTTTTTCTGCACTGAGGCGATAGAGAGTATCTTCTCCCAGTATCTCCTGAGCAGAGCTCTTGTCAGCACGGATATACTTACCAATTGATTTGAAAGATAGGTCATATGTTGATAAGTCAGAACTGTCGAGGGTCTTGATTTGTCGATTCTTCTTTATAATTGCATCACCAAAGCTAGCAATCGTTCGTGTCAGAGCTTTTTTCTTTTCTTTGAATTTCTCTAGATGACAATTGTAAAAAAAGTTGGCAACACAGCCAACCCAAGCCATCAAATTTTCCTTGTGTATTTCTCCATGATCCTCTTCACCGAAAGCAACTGACTGTTTTGTGGGGTTGAGTGGAAGATTCCCACCAATGTCATCAATGATGATGGTCATACCCTGGCAAAAGGTACTTCCACCGGCAGAAAGGCCTAACATAGTGCGAGCATCGGGATGGTGGCAGATTAACCTGCCACTTTGCCGGCTGTGAATATACAGTGCTGCCTCCTTACCTGCATTTGGATCTGTGATCCTCATACCATCAAACCCGATGAAGACTCGCAACTCATAAGAATCTGGATGATCATTTGTTGGGTCAAATTTTTGCTGCCAATGAATCTTTGGATTGACATTCACCGTGAAAGTTGACAGTTCTACCAATCGTTGCGGCCAGTATTTGAATTCAGCTTTTTTCTCTCCAATCATGAAATCAAATGAACTTGGAATGTGCAAGTACGTGCGAGGTATCTCATTCCCGAGATCCTTCATCAAACGGTTTACTGATATCTTTTGTTGTGCATCGTAGGCATTTTGAACATACTCTTCCGAATGGCCATGGTGTACCTTGTCCAGGATAACCAGAAAGACATGTGGATCGTTAAAAAAGTTGTGGCATATGTGATGGAAGTGCCCGCATAGTCGATCTACTCCTACAACTAGATTGGGCTCACTTTCAAAAGAGGCGGCTCCATATTGCGCAATGCAGCTGGCAACATCTGCATGATTGGGTTGAGAGAAGAGACACATCATTTGATCTTTGAGGGAAGGTCCCTCTCCATTTTTGTTGGAAAATTTGAATGCAGGAAGGTAACACCCTTCTTCCCGTTGAAGTGACTGCGCGACAATGCCTAATTCAATGTTCTCATCGCTTCCATTCTTCACCAACACAAAGCTCAAATCACTCAACGTGGCACACCCCTGCTTCAAACCCACTCCATTCTCCCCAATATCCCCCGCTCCCGAATCCACCTTGGATGAATTATAAACCTCCAATACCTTTTCCAGTGGGCGGATGCCTTTTATACAATTATTCACGATGCAAAGTCCAGTGGTGATCGAAGAAGAGGCGGAAGGACCCCTCGGTACTTCATAAACATCCGGATAAACGTGCACTCTCCCGGCGAAAGAGTCATGATCCCCATTTTCGCCATTTTTATGCCCTTGGATGGCAGCGTCGAGAGAATTATCAATTAAATCGAGCAACGCGAGCTGCTTGGTCTTGAAATTTCGTTTCCAAGATCGCCATAGACCTTTGCCGTCTACTCGCGTCATTTTGCCATCGAGTTGAGGAGGCATTTTGTGGAAAAAGGGTGCTTTGAAAGGCAGAGAGTATGGAATGGTAATTTGTCTGAGGAAAAAATTAGCCTTTGAAAGTCTCGAGCGATCAATTATTGAGTGGACACTGGAGAGCGAGGGGAAGCATCATTGCGGATTGCAGCGTGCCTGCCGCCTGCCTTACCTTGGGATTACACGTTTCCAGCAGTTTCCAGCAGTTTCCAGTTTCCAGTGCAGAACAAAGAAAGATTTAAAATGAAAGATGCGCAGAAGACGCGCACAACCCGCCCAACGACAGCGACAGCGACTTGAGGTAAGATGAGAACCAGTGTATGTCGTGAGGAACCAACAATCTGAAAAGAACCAGAATGCATGCGAGAAGTAAGCCGACGTGTTGCTCGCACTCGCGACTCGCGACACGTGTCAGGGGTCAGGGGTTCATTTCTTAAAAGACGGTGTGGTTCGCTCTCGCAAAAGACACCCGTCCAGCCATAATATTTGCATTACGAGAA